>CM055210.1:13126881-13254381 GCA_029224185.1 Karalla daura | reverse complement strand
TATATATATATATATATATATATATATATATATATATATATATATATGTATATTTGTGATGTGTCAATGTTTTAGGGGTAAATACAGTACTTATCTCATCTTATCTTGTCTTATAAGAAGGCCTTGCAGTCCCTGGACCCATTTTGCTGTTTGTTGAAGCCTCTTTCTCCTCCTCCTCCTCCTCCTCCTCATCTTCATCTTCTAACAGACTGTGAGGACTCGATGTGTTTGGTGTAAAAGTGGAGGCTGTGATTTGAAGCCTGCGCCTGTGGCTCTGCTGCCGACCACGACAGAGCCCGGCCCATCTGGTGCCTGAGGCGAGATCGCAAGCACCTCGTTTCCTTAAACGACCTGTGACGGAGAAACAGAGGGAGAGAGACGGAGTGAGAGACAGAGAGAGAGAGAGAGGAGAGACACAGAGACATCCTTCAAAGGTGTAATTCAGATTAGTTCCACTTACAGCAAAACAGGAGCAATTCGGCAAGAAACAAAACAGTTGATTTGTCTGATTCCGCGTGGATACCGCTATCTGTTACAGTACGTTTCTGTACCACTCACCAAATGTAATTCCACGTCTCCCAAGTTGCAAAAGACTTTGGCAAGAGACGTGATCTGTGTTTCCACTCTTATAGTAGCATTCTCTCTCTTATACTGGAGAGGAGAACAACAACGGCTGGAAATAAAACAACACATATTTGCTTCCCCCCTGAGACTTTGATGAGGAGATTAACACCACTCCACAGTTGTGTGCCAAGTAGGAAGCTGCAGCAGATTAACGTAGCTTAGCATCGGTGACTGGAAGCGGATGATAGTGCCCTCTGAAGCTCTGGCCAAAGATCAGAAATAAACCTTGCAGCTTCTCTAAAGCTAGTTAACATGCATCCCTTTGGTTTAATCTGCTCAAAAGGTGGAAGTATAAAAACTTAAATACAGGTCCGTGTCGTAGCAGTAACTTCCTGGATGCTGAAGCCGGCGGCTTGGTCTTTATGTTAAGCTAAGATAAACTAAGCTAAGCTAAGATAAGCTAAGCTACTTGCTTTCTGGCTCTGAGCTAAAAGCTGGAGCTGATCGGCTATATCTTGGGAATAAGTATATTGCCTCAACAGTCAATTGAAAACTATTTTAAGAATCAATTTGTCGATTGCAAAAAATGCTCTCATCTCAGCTTCCCAAAAGTGAATATTTTCTGGTTTCTTTAGCTCTGAATGTTCTTGAGGTGGGGACAAATAAAGGCATAATCTTCAATTTTCAATGTTTTTACATTATTTTATAAACCAGCTTCAACGATCAATCAAGAAAGCAATCAACAGATGAATCAACCATGGAAAAAATCACTTGTTACAGCCCAGTTTTTTTATTCCTCTTTTCAACCTATCCTGTCCAGAAGCTAACAGACATATTCTGCTTAGGGCCCCAGAAACTCTTGGGCTGGCACTGAAAACGAGGAGTCTAATCTGACCCGGGATCTGAACCCAGGTCGTCCTGGCTGTGATCCGACAGCGTCCTCCACCAGGACCTTGAGTAACACTGTGAGAGTCCTCATTAGATGCTTCTCTCTCTGACTGTTCCTCCTCCTCCTCCTCCTCCTCCACCTCCTCCCGGCGAGTGTCAAACTCGGGGTCGTCCGTGTCAGAGCTGAATGTGAGATTTCCTCCTCGGGATCGGAGACACACGCAGCCGGTCCGACTGCCCCGCTCGGCTCGGGGCAAAGTCAAACTCCCGGCAGAGTCTCCGAAGACAGGTGTGAGTCATCTCCTCAGCCTGGAAAACGTTTGCTCAGACCCTCGGTGTCTGACTCTGTGTGTGTCTGTGTGTGTGTGTGTGTGTGTGTGTAAGTGTAGGTTATTGACTCTGCGTGTTTGTGTGTCCGTTGGCATCGTTCTCAGCCAAATATGCAGTCACCTGCAACAGTGAGTCACTCAGTCACCCTCAGCTCAATATGGTGTCATTTAGACAGGAGCCAACACATTCAGGGGGGTGACTGCGAGACTGTGTGTGTGTGTGTGTGTTATGTATGTGTGTTGTTTTATGCTTGATGCATCTCCGTGCCTGGCTTTTTTTTTTATTTTGGCAAACATCACATTATTTGTGATGTTTTTATTTATTATGTGTGTGTGTGTGAGTCTACATTCAGGAGTAAACTCCGTGTTTGTGTTTGACCTTTTTGGAATTCCCTCGGTCCGACACACACGGCTGCCCTGCAATAGATTGACACACACTCCCATTTGTGTGTGTGTAGGTGTGTGTGTGTGTGTGTGTGTGTGTGTGTGTGAGCTGACACTGAATGAAGGCCAAGAGAAAAGAAAAGCGAGGGAGCGTGGGAGAGAAAGGTGGAGGATAACGACATAAATGTTTAATTCCTTGAGTTGAATTTGTCCAATTTTTTTTTCGAAATTGTCATTGAATAATTCATACCGGTGTCACGGACTGGATTAAAGGTGCAGAGCGACAAATGGAGGAACGGAGGTAGAGAACGAGACGGTGTTTCCATCCATCCATAAAAATTGATGAATACCTACATGTAAAAATTTTGGGATATCCATCTTCCTCAAACTTAACAGAACAGTAGCAATTGTCAAAATTTTACAAGAGCTTTTATTTTGAAAAACCAGCATAGATGAGAACGCATCTGCAGTCTGCAGGTCAAAGGTCATTCAGACAATGGTGGCTTTAATGAAATATCCCTTTAAATGCTTTCTAATGGCTGCTAAGTGTGTCGAGAGAGTTGTTAGGAGCAGGCGATCGTTGTGTGTGTGTGTGTGTGTGTATGGATCATTGCACTGATCAGTATCAGAATCCTTGCGTCGGGTCGCCATAGGATCAATAATGAATACATGAGGAGGTAATTGAAATGCATTCCCGAAAGGGCATCAGAGATTGAGCCGGATCCAAGATGGCGTCTTCCTAGCAACGAGAGATCCCGAATAATTAAAAACAGAAACATGGACGAGGACGTTTCCTGTTTGTCTTCGATAAATTGGCTCTTCTTCTTCGGTTTGTTTATTGATTCGTCCTCGGCTTGTTACTCCCTCTGGTTTTGTTTACTTCTATCTGTGGTGAAACGAGCAGCTTAAGATTTGTACATGTGAAGTATTTAACCAGAAATTAATTACTTAGTTTGCCGTGATTTACCGCGAGACCGTTTCCAGCGTTGACATAATTAATTTCGCTGATCTCGACTTGTCCAATTTGTAGCCATATGTTCCCAAGATGCTGATGTGTGCAGATGGTGCTGTTTTATTGCATTGGCTCGTGTACAAATCAATAGAGTCGCGGAGGGGGGAAATGAAGAGGGGATGGAGGAAAAATAGATGGGCAAGCGAGGAGAAATTACATAAATACCGAGAGATTGGAAGAGACAGGAAACGGGAGTTACCGTGGGTGAGGGATGGAAGGGTGAACGGCGGGAAGAAAGGGATGAAATATGGGAGGAACGATGTGGAGATTAACAGATGAAAGGAGGCAGATGCAGGTGGTGGAGAAAGGATGGATGATTGCTATGGAAATGAAGTGTAGAACAAGATTAAACCTAATTAGAACATTATAATGACTTTGTAGGGGCTGGAATGAATGGATGGCGGCCATTATGTTCGATATAAAGAACGGAGACAGGCCGGTTGGTTAATGAGGAATAACACTGATTCACACTGGCCTCTGAAAACCTTGTTAGAGCTGAGATGAATTAACCAAGACAAGAAATGGAGAGAAACATCCAGGTCCAGGTGTGGCGTAGAATTACCTGTCAGGTTAAGATGAGATAAGATGAAATTAGGTAAAAAACTTCAAACTACTTTACTTTATTACTGAATTGTTCTGCACAGCAGCCAAAATAATCACACAACTTTCACTGTAGATAATATATTATAGTCCACACAGAAAGTAATCGTAATAATAGTAATAGTACAGTAAATAAGTAGTTGTTATATAGTTAAATAAAGTAAGCGAAATGACAGTGAAACAACAATAGAAGTGAATAACAATAGAAATACTACACATAATAGTGATAGAAATAATAGTAGTAATACTAATAAATAAAATAGTATTAACAATAGTAGTATTAACAATAGTACTACTACTGCTTACAATAATAATTATATGACAACAGTAGATACAAATTTGAGATCTCTTTTTAATAAATAAAGAGAGGGTTGTGGGGTTTCTCAAAAAATGGGTTAAAATTTATGTTTGATGCATTAATTCAACCAATTTTCCTCCATTAAATGAACTCAAACCTTGTCACCTTGCTTCTTCATAGTTAACATTTTCTGGGCCAAAGACCAAATTTACAAAATCAGGGAAAAACTGTCCTGTGCCAGAGCTGGAACTGTACCGAGCCAATCCTAACAGCCACTACATCACAACTCTGCCCACGCTCCAACAGGTGATCCCGGACTCTCAAACATCCCAATCCAGACTCTGTGGCACATCTCAAATTCACACAAAGACTGAATAACGGGATTAAAGAGCTCTGGATTTAAGAGTAGTAAGCCTGGGTGTGATGCACGTATTAACAGACGCAGACGCCGCATGTTTCTTTGGCGCCCTCGGCGTGACTTGACCTTGCTCGGCTCGGATCGGCTCGGCTCGACTCGACTCCGTGGAAGTCTGAGGCGCTCTGTCTCATCCGATGTGACACCTCGGAGAGATCCACATCAGCGGGAGTGACTTCAGGATAGTCCACAGCTTTAGAGTCCGAGCCGTCCGAGCCTGTGATTTAACTCATCTGTACAGGGTCCAGACTCTGCCAGACGGCCCAGTCGATTCCAACTGACTCCCGGTTAAGAGAGTTCACAGAGCGTCCCGATAACAAAACAACACGATGGAGGAAGAGATTCAAGAACTTGTGTGTATTAGGTTTTTAAAGAGGACACAAGATGGAAAAAAGCGCTTTTCACAACAGTGTATATACCATTCATACTTAGCTTGGCTGATTGGCAAGAAATGTAAAATCACGTGATCATTCAGCATCCCAATCAAGGTTGCCAGAATAGCATGAAAGGATGCCAGATCTGTCTGGAAATGAGCACATATCTAAAACATAGGATTGTTAAATAGCATCGGAGGGATTTCTGATGAAACTAATGTTCCATAGCTTTTAAAAGCGTCTAATAATAATTCATATTTAAGGACAAATCTGCAACATTAGAATGATACAGCAAAAAAGCATTAATAAAACATCTTTTTTATTGACTTTTATGTTGCTTTTAATCATACTTTTGTTGTAAGTTCAGCAAGTCTGTTCCAAAAAAGCATGTTTATTTGGCTCTAAAATAATTGTGTGAGTGCCTATTGCTCATATCCTATTAATGTGTATGTTAGTTATATTCTGAATAAAGTGGACGGAGCTTAATCAACCTCAGCTCGTGATCTCAGCTCACACACACACACACACACACACACACACACACACACACACACACACACTGCAGTGTGTAGTCCAGTAAATGCACCGTCACACATGGAACCATCACCACAGTCGAGTGGAATATGGACATTTAATGGAGGTAAATGTGAAAGTGGCTTTAAATCACATTCAATACAACATTCCCTCCAGAGACGACTGCAAAGGTGAAGCCCTGACCGCACAGTGTGAATTCTGGGACGGGCTGAAGTGTCTGCAGACACACACACACACACACACACACACACACACACACACACACACACACACACACACACACACACACTCCTACGTCTGCTCTCTGCCCTTGAAAGAGGACGTTTGAGGCTTAACTGGGGTCGACAATGCAGAACTGTGAGAGCGAGGCAAAGTCAACGGCGCCTAATCAACCTGCCCGAGACGGAGGTTGAAGTAATAACCTGTGACACTTTTGCGTGGATGTTCACTTTATCGCCTTATGCTGACTGATACAGCCCCCGAAACCCAGTGGACCAGTTCATTCTTTCTAAAGATTTTCCCTTCTCTTCTCCCATATTGTCAATTCTGCCTGTTGTAAGGTGAATGTGAGTATTTTATGGAGCCAATCGAGGGCCCTTGTAAGAGCTTTGAAGTCGTGTCCCTAAACCCCCCATCTACTCCCTAGTGACAGGAGCCAAACTGCTCCCAGTGTTTTCACTGTGTGTGTGTGTGTGCATGTGTGTGCGTGTGTGTGTGTGTTGTCTCCATCACGGATGGCTGAAATGCAGAGATCACATCCCATGGGATGCAACTGTCTATTCTGGTAAAACATCTGAAATGCCTGTTTTGTTCAGCCTGAGTAAAGGGAGTAAGTTTCAGAACAGCTCTTGAAATATCCCTATTCCTTCCCTATTCTATTCTATTCTATTCTATCCTTGCACTACAACTAGAAAATGTACATCTCCAATCTCATGATCTTTGAAAGAAACCTATAATGGTTGGAATATTCATCCAATACAGAAGCTATGGATGATTGGTTTCATCAGAAATGCCTTAGATGCTATTTTGCAAGCTGTTTTACAATCTTGTTTTTAGATATGAGAATACTATAGTCACTTTCTGGCATCCTTTCATGCTTATCTGACAGCCACATATAGGCTCACTTAAATGACGATAATGATGTGTCTTTGCGCCACTCGCTAAACAACCTAGCTTAGCAACTTTAACCTGAACTAAAGTGGTACAGTAACTGGAGCACATAAGCGTCCAGTGTTACATATTTTAATCAGAATTATAATACAATTAGTACTTCCATTTAAATGTCCCACAATTTATATATGAATGAGAACGTAGATGACGTTTTTGAACCTGTAAACAGGTTTTTTTTCCCTCCCATTCTACTTCCTCTTAAAGGGCCGGCGCTAACCCAGCAGCAGCTCATTCATCTCCACGGTAACAGGACTGTTGGTGCCACGGTAACGGACTGTTGGTGAGCTGGCCTGGCAGCACGGAGCGCTGCGGCAGTTGGTTTATGGACACTGTAATCCTCAGAACAACAGTGAACGAACAGGGGAGGGAAATAAAAAAATAAGAAATCGCGTGCTGTGCGGATTTAGTATGGTGTTTCCTGCTTCCTGAGAAAGGCGTTTGAGCTGCCTCGCGGCTATATGAGCGTACAGCGACATATATTTAAGATGGAAGTTTTTACCAGAGGCTTCGATCTGGCCTGCCGCATGATTAATGAATTAATCTCTGACAACAACATTGATGTGTTATGTCTCACAGAAACTTGGCTTTGTGAGGGTGACTATGTTAGCCTAAATGAGGCTTCTCCTCCCAGCCATGTTAACTATCATGTCCCTCGATGTTCTGGCCGTGGAGGTGGGGTGGCAGCCGTGTTTGATCGTAGTCTGTTAATTACTCCGAAACCTAATATTGATTATAATTCATTTGAAAGCCTTATCATCAGCCTGTGTCACCAAAGCTGGAAAGCACAGCCCCTCCTACTTGTCGTAGTGTATCGGGCCCCAGGCCCCTATTCAGATTTTTCAGATAAATCCAAGATAAGCTGCTATAGGTTGAGTCTGCTGGGGGTCCCCGGCACATTGAGCTCTATCTTCTCTGCCTTCTCTGTGGGTGTGAATCAGGTTCACGTTCCCTCTAGCTTCTCTCTTTCCTCTTGGCCTCTCCCCGTCTGTTTTCCATCTCCTCCTCTTCCTCCCTCTCCTGCCCCTCTCCTTTATCTTTCAATTTATTTTTATTTTTATTTTTATTTTCATTTTATTTTTATTTTCATTTTTATTTTTTGTTTATATATATATATATATATATATATATATATATATATTTTTTTTTTTTTATTAATTAATTAATTAATTAATTTATTCTTATTTTAATTTTATTAATATTTCATTTTTTAATTCTTAATTTTCTGTTTATTCTTATTTTACTTTTTCATTTTTCATTTTATTTTTATTATTTTTATTTTCCCTCCCGACTTCCATCAACACTGAGCTGGATCCAGGACCACCTCTACCCGGCTCATCTCACTGCGGTTCCTCCTGCCTGCTGCTACTATGGACTGATTCAATTCAATTCATTGATTTATATCCTGAACTGTTAGCCATCAATAATGTTTTGTTTGTGCCCGCCTGTCCGTCCTGGGTGAGGATCCCCTCCTCTGTCTCTCACCCTGAGGTTTCTCCCCTTTTTTCCCTCTCAGGGTTTTTCTTGGGAGTTGTTCCTCAGCCTTTGCGAGGGTCTAAGGACAGGGGTTTTTTTTTCACTATGTACACATTGTTGCTCTGCTTGTAAAGTGCTCTGAGATAACAGCTGTTATGATATGGCACTTAAAACAAATAAAAGTTGAAGTTGAAGTTGAAGTTGAACGAGGACATTTAGTGATGTTGAGGAATCTGGAATTGAGATTTGTCCCATGTTTGGATGTTCTCTATATCTCAAATGCCCCCCCCCGCTCCTCGTTTGATATTTCACAGCTAATTTAATGCGGAGTTCGACCGAGAGCTCCAGAGAACGGAATATTTTCCTGTAGGGCAAAGGTTTGTTAGCGAGCTGTGTGTGTGTGAGAGAGAGAGAGAGATGGAGAGGGCCATCTGCATTGTAATTGATTTCCAGGCCCAGAATTCATTCATTCATTTATTTATTTATTTCTATACAGTTACAGGATGCAGATGTAGATTAAATTATTCATGCGTGGATTTACGTACTGTGCGCGTGGAAGCTGAATGAGCGTTTTATAGCGCTTAGTCACAGATCGTGTTGGAGTGTGCCATTTTGTTGCATTCTAATATTAATAACCACAATGTGACACAAAATCAGGGTGTGTGTGTGTGTGTGTGTGTGTGTGTGTATAGTTCCCTGCAGCCAAGGCAGATGGTGGTGTCAAATACGGACCACTGAAACTGCTCTGACATCACCACACCGAATCGACCCTGACACACACCCTGTGTCTCTCGCTCTATGTGTGTGTGTGCATGTGTGTGTGCGTGTGTGTGTGTGTGTGTGACCATTCCTAAGGTCAGGGTGACTCCGGGGACCGGGCGCACCTGTTTGTCAGGAGTTCCTAACTTTCTGTCTCTTTGTCTCTCTCTGAAGCAGCCGGGCGGTTTCACCCATGGCTGCACACACTCATCGAGCGTGCTCAGCATAATGAACAAACACACACGCACACACACACACACACACACACAGACACTCAGACGCACGAGGGCAGCAGCAGTAATTAACGGCTAACTGCGAGAAGCCATTATCATTACAGGAATGAGGTGGGATCCAAGGTTCCCACCTACATAATGGACAATTAGCGTCTCTGGCGTCACGTGTCCGGGCATCGTCCTCATCTTTTTCCTTTTTTTTTTGATATGACATCACTTTACATTAGCGTTTGGCCATTTAGCAGATGCTTTCATCGAAACACAAAAAAAAGAAACCATCCAAGCTGCAACCTTTTCTCTTTTCGTCCCCTCCTCTGATTGTTGCAATTTGGAGTGTGAAATAGGGTTTTTCTCCACTTTCTTTTTTTACTCGTGGCATTTCATTACAGCTGATTTAGGCCAGGCTCGGGGGGTCGCAGAACGCTTTTTTGTTAAATCAAAAGGCTGTCTCTTAAGTTGCCAGACTGAGAAATTCAATAACACCACTCTGCGTAGAGGAGAAATACTGCATACTGTGTGTTTTCCATTCCAATCTGCTGCTCTCGATGGGTGAGCTGAGTCTGTTTTATCTGATTCCTGATCGGTGGGAACAGTTAAATTGGAGTTTCTGAGTATTTATCCCAGTCCTCTGGTCTTAACATAGAAGCTATGGGACACTGGTTCCAACAGAAATGTCTCAGATGCTTTTACGTTCCTTTCTCAACAACGTAGCTTAGCAACTTTTCCCTCCACTACTGGAGCTTTGATGCAGAGACAGAGTCAGATACTGAGGAAGAACCAGGAGCAAAGACACTGACATTTCCTTTTTCTTTTTTTCTACCTCTCCCTCCTTTGATTGTTGTAATTTGGAGAGGGGAATAGGCTTTCTCTCTCCACTTTCTCTTCAACTGGTGGCATTTCAGAAGACATTACCGCTAGTTTGGCCCGGCCTCAGGGTCAGGGAACGCTTTTCTTTAAATCAAAGGGCTGCTTCGGTTTTTTGGCAGAGGAGCGAGAGAAAAGGCTAAAAACGTCAAAGCGACACGGGTCATTTTCAGAGCCATTTCATCCAAGTTCATCAGGAGTTGTATTAAAGGTCTACCAACAGGCAGGTGACAAGTTCAGCGTCTCAGGTTGTCCAGAAAGATAGTTAATTGGTTTCAACCTCGTCTCTGTCTGTGGCATTTATCAGCCCTGACTGTCTTGTTTCTATCGAATTCCCAACATTTGATTAATGTTGTTGTGTTACAGGTTGTATAGGATGCTACAGAGGTAGAGGCTGGTTTCTTCTGGTTAGTGACAGCTTCTTTCACCTATCTCACCTCAATGTAATGTGATTTTTAAGTGTGCAATGTTCATGTTTCCCACATTTTGTCCCACTTCTCTGGTTTCCTAGTAGAGTACTTTGGACAGCTGTGTTGTTTAAATAAAGTTGGACTGCATCTGATACTGCATAATGGATGAATGTAATGTAATTTTAGAATACAGTAGAATAGATTATGCCTTCAACTGTCCCACAACTGGGACATTTTGATATAGTTTTGTGTTTATTGCCTTCAAAAGAGGCTGAACTCCAGTACTTCTTGCAGTCTCAGACTTCAAAGCAGTGACATAAACAAATGTAACAATCTCCAGATCTAATTTGAGGCCGATGTGATGCAGTGTTCTCTACCGTTCTGACTTTTGACTAATCAGCGTGACTCAACAACAGCTGTTTGTTGTGTGAAATTTCGCTGCATTTCGCTAGTACGGCTTAAAAAGACAAAAGACAAGCTTGAGCTGATGCGACCAAAAGCAGTCCTGGAGTGTAAAAATAGCACAGAAGGAGAAAAATGAAAGAGTCAGAGGACATCTGCACATTATGCAGCTGCATCTGGCTGGAGGTTTGGATGACAGAGCAGACACAGCCATGACCAGATCCTCTCACAGTCGCAGCCTGGAAGAAGTTGTTTTCAAAATCTGCTTGTTCATCCAGAACCAGAGACAAACTTAAAGTGATTTTTATTCTTTTTTGCATTCGATTTACTTTGCAGTCACAGGATATATTGCAATATGTAACCACGTAATAGAGAATCCAAGATGAAGTGCATTTTGAAACTGAACCGAGCATGTCTGGTAGTCAGAGACAGAAGTTGACTTGACATCACAAAAAGATCATTTTTTGGTCTTTTTACCTGGATTCATATCTCCGTATATCAACGTCACTACATAAGAACAACAATAAAAGTGATAATTATAATAAACTGGATTTAAAATAATTTAATTTATTTAATTTGAATTTAATTTGATTGATTTTATTTATTAAATTAATTCTAAAGTTTTATTTAATTCACTACATTCATTTTTACTTTTTTTCATTTTATTATTATTCTTTTTTTTATCATTTATTTTTTAACACCTTTCATACAAGGCTTTTAGCTCAAAGTTCTTTACAGGGAAAAAAAACAACAATAAACAGTAAAACAATAAGGATGTAATAAAACAACTGCAAATAAAAGCGAAAGGGTTAATAAAATTAGACAAATGAAAATAGAGGTAATAACATAGAGTTAAAAGGACATTGATTGAGCTCACATCTCTTACAGTACAGGTTTGGAATGATCATAATGTTCTATAATTACGGAAGAAATGCTGGCAAAAACGCTTAAAAAACAAAGTAAAATAACTTTTTTACTAACTAAACGTATTCTGAAAGACACTGGGAGCCAGTGGAGTGCAGCTAAAGCCTGAGCAGCACAGCTTTAAGCGAGTTGCAGGTTTTCAAGCCACTTCCTCTGGTAATCCGGTGAAAAACATCGCGGCAGTAATCTAATCTCTTTTTCAGCATCTGCATGTGGCATACGAGCTGTGTTCTGGCAATATTTCTCAGACGATACAAAGCTGTTTTGGACGCGTTCTTGACGAACTCTCAGCCCGTGTTTGTGATTCATAGAACGGGTCGCGTATGGATGGCGTGCTGCATTAAACTCCAGCAGATGATTGGAAAGGTTTTAAGGATGACGTGCGGGATGGAGCATCTTACCAGAGGCTTACGTGATGGTGTGGCTGTCACTGTGCATGCGTAGGGTCTTTTTTCTTCCTTTTTTTTTATTCGTCTGCAAGGTTGAAATGGAAATGCACGTCGCCCATATTAGAGAGGCTGTACATCTCCTCCAGCTCTTTCTCCTCTGGCGGGTTCCTTCATTTCATCTGTTCTCTCCGCTCCATTTGATGCTTCCTTCCTCTTCTCAGCCACATCGTAAATACCAAAGGTGGCAGAAAGACTCGTATTCTGCATTTAGATAGAAGTATAGGAACTCAGGTAAAAGCACTGATTCAATGCCTTTTAATCAAGTAAAAGTACCGGAAAGTACAGGCTCGTACATGTACTTAAATGA
This sequence comes from Karalla daura, assembly GCA_029224185.1. Classification (NCBI taxonomy): domain Eukaryota; kingdom Metazoa; phylum Chordata; class Actinopteri; order Chaetodontiformes; family Leiognathidae; genus Karalla; species Karalla daura. The sequence continues at coordinate 13,241,992 of CM055210.1, read as the reverse complement.
GCAAGTGACAATGTTTCTTTTACTTATTTCTCTGCTCACAAAATAGGATTGTTTTCTTATTCTATTAATGACTTGCACAATGTAAATAAAGTGGGGAAAAAATATGCATCACTGAGGTGAGAGAATCACTTGACATATGCAGGATATCATAAAAAAAACAGAACAAAGCAGCATGTTAACAATAACTATCTTAATCATCAGATTCTCAAGTTTCCCACGGTACCTGAATGCACCATACATGACAGCTGTTTAATGAGCCACGGGGGCAACCAAGTGAGCAATTAAATGTAGAATTAAACATATAAATCACTGTAAAAAGCCTATTTGGAAACAGAACAGGTCAGAAATTAGTGTTCAAACTTACTTTCTTTATACTTTAGTCTAGTACAGGTACCTGAAATTCTGCTGTATTTGTATTTACTTGTACTTATGTTACCTCCCATCTCTGGTAAACATACGCTGCTTCTCCTCTCCTCTCTGTTCTTCCCCTCTCGGGCTCGTCCTCTGGTGATTGCCCCCACCGTTAATTAACAGAAATTCCTCCTAACGAGCCAAACACTGATTGCCTTGTTCCTACGGTCGAGGTAGAAACAATCCCTTCAAAACGACAGAGGTCAGAACGATCTGCTCTGTCCTCGTACTCGGACTCGGACTCGTCGCTCCTCCACGGATGATTTGAGCTGAATCCACTCGGGCCGCCGTGGCGGAGCCCCCGAGAGCCCCTGCACCAAACGGCCGGAAAATGGTCGGCTCAGCTGCCAACTGTTCCCCCCCCAGACAAAGGAATATCAAAGGTTCATCGAGGGCTTCACTTTTTTCTCGAAAAAAAGAATAAAGTCTTAGAGAGGAAAAGCTTCCCAGAGGAGGGAGTGTACGTCTGAGTGTGTGTGTGTGTGTGTGTGTGTGTGCGTGTGTGTGGCCCATCATGCAGAACAGAGTAAGTTCATTAACACTGTTCTGGGAAATATGGGAAATACTGTATCCTGTGTGTGTGTGTGTGTGTGTCCATTCTGGAATGGTTTCACTGTCTGTGCTTTAATCTGACTCCCGATTGGTTGGAACAATTATACATGACCTAGAATGGTTGAATGGAGCTTCTGTCCTTGTTCTCTGGTGTTAACATAGAAGCTATGGGGCATCGGTTGCATCGTAAACCACTCAGATTCTATTTTATATTGTCTCATTTTTAGGTCTGTTTCTGCACAGATCTTCTGACCTGAGATTGTCACACATCCAGGACTTCAATGTTGGAAAGAAGAACCAGAGTACCAGAAGCAAAAACACTTCCTGTTTCACCCAAACTGCCTCATACTGCAGTTGTTTTCCTTTTTCTTGAATGGAGACAGGTCTAAACAAACTTGTTTGTTTGCCCATTCATATTTTATGTGGCATTTGCTCTCTGTTGGGATTCAGCCTTTCTTTTTTTTAGCTTTAATATCCATACGTTTAAGCACATCTTTGGCTGGAAACCCCGTTCTTCACTCTAGGTCCCCTTTATTGGTCTGTCTGGTCTATAAATGCAATAAAACCAGCTCATTCAGAGCTGCATCCGTGTGAGTCATTCATGTTTGTAGGTTGGAAACAGAAACAACATTGGCAGCTTTTTAACACCCAGGCTGGTTTAGATTCCCATCCAAGCCCCGAGGACGGGCAGCACTGCACAGTGGTGCACATCACAGGATTGGCCTGGAATTACTTTTTTTTTCTCCCATATCGAAAAGACTCCTCCAAGAGCAGTTGCCCCCATAGAAACCGAGGGCGAGTTTTCATTTTCTTTTTCTTTTAATCCCGTTTTTTCAGAAAAACCCTTGGCACAGTCTCACTTTATAAAAGAATCGTGTCCGAGGTGTAAAAATGAGTCTCGCGGGGTCGTCCGGACGCTTCTCGGAGGGAAGTTAAGCGACATTAGGAGTCTCGTTCAAGTCCTGCACTCTCTTCTAATCAATGCTCACACAGGCTGCCAGCTAATCCCTCCACTGAGCTCCACGGTCCGAGTCAATAAAGAAGACAAAGTGCGGGCCGAGTACGGGGGGGGGGGGGGACTGAAAAAATGTGGCCGATTCCAAATAATGTAAAAAAAATAATAAAAAAAGAACAACTGCAGAAGTGTTACTGTCTGGGAACGAACAGCAGAGAGCGAAACGGAGGAGAGATAATTCATGTCCAAACTGCACATTCGTCTGGATCTGTCTCGGTTTATTGTGTTTTTTTTCACATCTGTGCGTGTGTGTGTGTGTGTGTGTGTGTGTGACCTTGAGGTAACGAGGTCTATTCTGCCGTCGATTGCCAGGCCTCCCCGGCGTCCCCGCTGGTAATACCGTGAATTGATTCGCCGCCAGGCCCCTGAAAAAAGAAAAAAAAAAAGGCTTCACCTCCTAATCTAAATCTCTCTCTCTCCCTCTCTCTCTCTCTCTTTTTGTCTCGTCTGTCTTTCGATGCCTCCCTGCCACTGTCTGACTCCGAAATGGGTTTATCCGCCCGACCTCACACATCTGTGTCTGGAAGCCTATGACACATCACTGGACTCCCATGTCGTGACTTCCAGGATTGAAACGTGCTGAAGTTTTGGCGTAAAAAACGCTCAGAAGTTCTCTCTCTCTCTCTCTGGGTTCTGTCGCAAAACAACCAATATCGATGGGACCGAACGGTTTTCTCGGCCAGACCCTTTCATGACTCGAGTCGAGTTTATCTGCCGTTTGTGCACAAACAGACAGTCCGGGATCATGGGAATTCTTGTGGATGAGCCTGGGATTAACTCCGGGGTCGGGCCGAGGGGCTTTTCTGTGTCACAACGAGCTGTGACGAAGGAGGTTGCGTGTTCTCGTCCCACTTCTACGTTTCTTTTTCAATAGGTTCTACGGTTTTCTCCTATAGTCCAAAAACATGTATGTTTAGGTTGACTAGAGACTCTAAAATAGGATGAATACAGTGTATATCTTGCATAAGATCAGAAGTGTTGGGTAAAACCTGGAAAAACATGGAAATTGTCCCCCAGTGTCCCTGAAAAATGCTCGAAAGTGACCTTGGAAAAGGCGAATGAACCCTGGCTACAGTTGCTAAGCTAATTGCGCTTGTTTTGACATTGCATTTTATACACCTGTGCAGGTGACAGGATAGGGACAGATGTGTGTGTGTGTGTGTGTGTGTGTGTGTGAGAGAGCTCCAGCCAACTAGCAGCTATTCAGCCTGGCAGGAATGGTAACTATTCTCTTCCTCATAATGGCAGCGAAGGTTCATTCCAATTACTTCCCATTGTTTGCAACCACTGTGTGTGTGTGTGTGTGTGTGTGTGTGTGTGTGTGTGTGTGTGTGTGTGTGTCAGTGCAATATTAGAGCTCCCTCTGACATCCCACAGTTCGTACGCCCACACACACACACACACATGACTCCAGCTTCCCGCCCACTCACCATCATTGTTATTGAGTGTTATTATGAGAAGGGATTTTCGGGCAGATTTTTTAGGATCTCAAGGCTTTTTTTTTGAGAAGGCTTCAAGATGTATGAAAAAGTTTTGAAGACAAGCAAAGAAAAAATATATAAATAGATAAAAAAAAAAAGAAGAAGAAGAAGAGGAAGCCGGCTTCCCTGCAGCTCTGGCTGGAACAAACCAGCCCCGGGGCAGATGTTAGCGAGAAGGGGTCGGCGTGTTTCAAGTCCAAGTGCTTCTCCAAAATGTCAAGCAGCGTCTGAAAATAAATAAATGCTTCTTTTTTTTCACTCTACTGCTGCTTTCAGTCCTGCTGGATTTGGTGGTTACCTCTCCCCAAAGAGATTTTATTTCCGGGAGATATTTCAAACAGAGCCTCGACCTGTTTCGTTATCGAATGCTAACGCTAAACGCGCTAACAAACACGCTAACAATCAGGATCGCTTTACTCATCGGCTAAGGCTGACACTCTTTGTATCATGGAATCCACTGTATCTGTGTGTGTGTGTGTGTGTGTGTGTGTGTGTGTTGCTGTTTGCTTGAGCTTGTTAATGTGATCTCCACTTAACAGTCTAATTTATGAGGAAAACCCTCTGATCTAATTGATTTAGTTAATGTCGTCCCCATGAATAATCTGCTAACATTACTGTCTGGTTTCTCCCATCTGGCACACACACACACACACACACGCACACACACACACACATGGGCACACACAGAGTGCATCACCCACTCATTTCATACTCATCATGATAATGATAATAACTTTCCTATCCCATTAATCACTGTGGTAACGCCACAACAGCACATTCCCTGCTCGGTCTCCGCTCTCTCCACTCCGTTTCATTCCCTTTGTCTGTCTGTGTGTTTAGCCTCTCTCTCTCTCTCTCTCTCTCTCTTTCTCTCTCTCTGTAATCATCCCATTTTTTCCCTCGCTGGACTGCGTGACAGGTTCGCTCCTTTCAGACCGCACTCTAGATAAGTGCCGTCCTGCGTATTCTTCAGCATTAGTGCCACAATATTTGCTAGCGCTGAAATTAGAGGTTTTCACTGCCCTGTCTGCGGCTGAAGGCTGAAGTCTTGCTTTATGGGTTTTTAATTTACTTTGAGTATAACCAAACCAAAAAAACTTGTTCACCGTCATTAAACTGTAAAATTGAGATACCACGCGGTATTCCCTGGGACCGTCCGTGACGGCTTTGGGAGCGTTTTTATGCAACTTTTCTCGCATTTATGAGGTTGTGGTTTACTTTTTTTTTTTTGCTCGTGGTCATCTCACTTTGTTTTAGTGGCAATTAGTGTCTCGCTTGAACCATTTTTCAGGCGTTTTACATCATTTCGTTTTCATTTCGCATCAGCTTTGAACTAATACGTCCATCCGAACACAGTTGGAACGGCTTTATTTCCACTTCATTTACGTTATTGAAATTTCTGGATTTACATTAAGGCATTTATGTACGTCCCAGCTCACAGGGAATTAACCCTGGACAGGTTCCAAGTCACGCACACCATAAACTCTCGAACTCGAAAATTTTAGAGTCTCCGATCGGATTTTTCAGACCGTCTGTCCCTCAGTCTGACTTAAGACAATCGTGAGCTTTTTAAACTCTCGTAGGTGACGACATGACATGACATAACATGACATTGCGGCCGTGTGGAGAGAGTCCATTTTTTTCCCCATCTGTGTGACATTTTGTAGGTGAAACCCGGGGTGGCAGAAACCTTGCCTGATCCCCGGGGGTCTCCAGAGTAATCCAGCCATGTCTGACACGAGATAGGATAGAGAGAGAGAGAGAGAGAGAGAGAGAGAGAGAGAGAGAGAGAGAGAGAGAGAGGAGATAGACACGGTCCATAAATATAGAAAAGCGAGAAAGGGACGATGAGACGGATGAGTAGTGTGGAAAATGACCGACTTGAAGGACGTGATTGGCCCGACGCCGTTGCCACGGCGACTAATGGGACGGCGGAGTTGTTGTCACTGTGTGGAGTGATGAAGAGAGTGTGTGTGTGTGTGTGTGTGTGTGTGTGTGTGTGTGTGTGTGTGTGTGTGAAAGAAAGATAACGATACAAGTGTGTGCCTCTGCTGACAGGTATAGGCCACAGTCTCTGTGTGTGTGTGTGTGTGTGTGTGTGTGTGTGTGTGTGTGTGTGTGTGTGTGTGTGAGTGGACTTGTCAGGGATATAGGGGAGAGATCAGCACGGATTAATACCGCTTGCAATTATTGTTCTTGTGCTTACGTTCTCCTCCCTCCCTCCCTCCCTCCCTCCCTCCCTCCCTCCCTTTTTCCTCCCCCTCCATCCTGCACACACACATACTGTAAGAGTAAATGGCCTCTCTCTCTTCCTCTCTCTCTCCCTCTTTCTCCCTCTCTCTCGCTCTCTCTTTCTCACTCCCATTCCCTTCCCTCTAAGCTCTCAGTGACAAGGGGATTTTCTTTAGCCTTTTTATTAAGATTGCTGTTATTTGTCACACAAGATAGAAGGAGAGAGAGAGAGAGAGAGTGAGAAAGGGAGAGAAAGGGTGGGATGGAGGAGAGGAGGAGAGGATTGGATGCAAGGCAGGAAGCCAGAGAGAGAGCGAGAGGGAGGCTGGAGAGGTTCGACACCGAGAGATAAGACGAAGGTTGGGAGAGTCAGAGGTTTGAGTCAGAGGCACGAGAAGAATAAAAGAAGAAGAAGGGGAGGGAGAAGAGGAGGAGGAGTAGAGGTGGGAAAAGAGAGATCAAACAGAAGAGGAGAGAGACGGGTCGGGACCGACGTTTGAAAAGGAAAAAGAGAAAAGGAAGTAGGAGAAAGTTGCATCATCCATCTGAAACAAGCCCCGGGGAGGGGGCGAGGAGGATGTTTGTGATGATAAACTCTTCACCCCCACTGACTCTGAGACACACACACACACACACACACACACACACACACACACACACAGACAGAGGGAGACTCATGTGTTCTCGTTTGCTTCACAGCAGCCAGCTTTGTCACAGATGCATCTCCCGGTTTGAGTTCAGTTTAAGGTAAAAGCAGTTTGCAGTCGCCGCATCACGTCCGGGACTCATAGTGACAAACAAAGCCCCGTCCTGTTTGACAGGTGCGGAGCAGATGCTAAAAAGCGAGACACGGTTATTGATTTATGCGAGCGATTCATCACGTGCAAACGTTTTTTGTTTTGCAGAAACTGCGGGTGTCTAAAAATATGCGAAAACCTATTGTTCACATGTACTGTAGCATTGTATAATCTGTAGGGGAATGAAAATAAAAATGAGATTAAGTCAAAACAGCTTCAGAGCTGGAGTTGAATGTTTAATAAAATAAACCTGCAGTTCCTACAATGGTCACTAGGGGGTCTAGAAACAGTCAGAGCTAATCTCCCTGTTCTGTATGGACATTCGTGTGTGTAACTAATTTAAATAATATTAAAGGTTAAAGTCAAAACACTGCAACAGACCCTCTCCAAGCAGAGAAAAAAAGACTAGCTAGCAAGTTAGCATGAATGTAAGCAATGCACAAATGCAGAAACGTCATACTTAAAACATATTTTTGCAAGATTTACAAAAAGTCATTAATCCGATCAATGCTTTCCTGCAAAACCTGTTGTATGCAATATGAAACGTTTTATGCACCCTAGTGGATCATCTGGGTACTACAATCAGAGGCAGGCGTAAAATGCCAAAATTTGGAAAAAAAATGTCTGTGGACTTTTCTATTTTGACCCGAAAACTTTTAAGTCATAATATGTGTCTATAAACATAACCTGTGACTTTAGAAATGCATGAAATATGATACAAAACAAGATTTTAAATTAAAAAATCTATATTTTCTAGCTATTATTCCTCATCCGGTCCTCACAGGGTTAAATCGAGCAGACGGAGGTTTTTTTTTTCTCAGACGAGCCAGTTCTCCATGTGTCATCATCCACTGATGCACTGATGGTTGTTGTTGTTGTTCTACTATCATCTCTATGAATACTCAGAAGCTCTAAAAGTGGCCGGCATCATTTCCCCTTTACTGCCCAGATACTGTATTACATCACCCTGTACCACTGAGACAAGACTATGTACTGTCCCTTATGGACCTGAAGCATCATCTCCATCCACTCCCAACTGAGAGGAAACACGCTTATAAACACTCACACTTGCATATATATATTTATATGTATTAATATATGCATGTCTGTCACCTCTAACTGGTGAAATTTCTGCACTATTCCTGACACGACCAAACAAGTTAGTTTCCATCTCTCATTCTCATACTCCCATTAAAACGTTCGGCTCAGATATGTGCATAACTCACACACACACACACCCACACACACACACATACACACATATGCAGCCGTCCTTATCATCTCATGCATCATCTTCCCTCCCTTTAATGTCACATCCCATTAAAACCCTTTTAACCCCATATGGCTGACGTCCTCGCCTGCGCAAACTTCCAACATGTGGCACAGATGGAGAGAGATTCGCTCGAGTCATATTTCAGTTTTTACAAGAACTCGTCGAGGATGGAGATAACGGAGGAGCATGAGATGTTTAAAGGAAAAGAAGGAGGGCGGGGTGGGGGTTTTAGTGATCCAGCCATCGGTGGGAACTGAGGGAAGGAGGGAGCGAGACTCCTGTTGAGTTAGAGAAATTATCTTCCAGAGACAAAAACCTCGGGGGGGGTGGCTGCAAGGGGAAGGAGGGGGTCACATACAAGGCAGCGAGAGTTAAGTTGCTGGCAAAAGCCGCAGGATTAGAGACTCACTCCCTCTTTCTCTCTCCCTCTTTCTCTCTCCCTCTCTCTCTCTCTCTCTCTCTCTCTCTCTCTCGCCCCCTCTTTCTCTCAGTCTTAACCTTTGTGACCTTGGCTAGAGGCTTGATCCGACTCTCCGCACATCATATGACTAAAGCTGACATCTATACATTACATGCAATGTTCTGTGTGTGTGTGTGTGTGTGTGTGTGTGTGTGCGTGTGTGTGTGTGACCTCAGCATCTATACTGTACTGTACTGTAAGTAATATCTCTTAGAAATGTACACAAACGGGTTTGTAAGAAAAGGAATAGTGAATATATGAGGGGATAGTGTTGTTATATGTATGTTTTCCGCCTGTAATGTATGGATTATTTTCATGCTGAGGTGTGTTAAAATGTGCCTGAAAATGTTTGTGTGTGTGTCACACCTGTGTGTCTCTCCACGTAGGGTGATTAAACCTCCTATCCTGACGTGTTTTCAAGCTCTTTCAAGTACATGCACAATAGTTTTAGTCAAATAATCCTAATCCTGAAGTGACATAAGTACGGTATCGCCCGGTATTTTCCGGACAGCTCTCTCCTCTCGCTCCTCTGAGAACACATCATCCCAGCGTGGTGCCTCGGAGTTCTGCTTCCATATTCCAAAGACGCATGCAGACTGTCCTTCCTCGCTCTCCCTGCTCACTGGACGCCTCCTCTCTTAATACGTGTGCTGCTTCCAGACCTTTCTGGTCTGGTTCCACCAGGGCCGGTCCTCCTCTTCTTCTTCTTCTTCCTGAATCTGCAGCGTGCCGTTCTCCTCTAACATGCTTGGACAGCTGTATCCTCGGCCCAGTGGGGCGCGTTCGCTATCGCCCCTTAAATCTGCCTAATTACGCATCTCATCAGCTCTTCAGCCGCTCGATAGCTGTAATCCCAGAGCTGCAAACACTCTCTCTCTCACACACACATCTCTTTCTTTCCTTCTTTCTTTCTTTCTTTCTCCACCTCTTAATTTATCTCCCAGTGCGTCTCCTTCCCAGGCCTTTCTCTGGGTTTTATCTCTGTGTTCTTTACCTCTCTATACCTTTGTCTCCCCCTCCTCCTCCTCCTCCTCTTCCTCTTCCTCCTCTTCCTCCTGTCTCGGTTACATCATCCCTTCTCCATCCTCTAATCTTTGTCTTCACCAAAGTAGCTGCCAGCTCTCCCAGCTCTCCCAGCTCTCCCAGCTCTCCCAGCTCTCCCAGCTCTGCCAGCTTCGCTCTTCCCACATTAACTACTCCCTCCTGGGTTCGGCCTCGACGCCTCATTGCCCCCCCCCACTGCTGCCACCAGTCCCCCCCCATCCCCCCTCCCACTCCCACCCTCACCCCCCACCCACCCAGCCTGGAGCTTCCAGGGCTGCAGCCAAAGATCAGTCACGCATGCACATCCATGCTCACACTTACACACATGCACAGTGATGCGCTCTCCCCATGCACACTCGGCGAGCTCTCTCTCTCACACACACACACACACACACACACACACACACACACACACACACACTCCAACTGAAGATATGACCAACATCAGTCAAACTGGCTTCACGGTGGACTATTAATAAAAACTTTATTAGCAGGACTAGAAGAGAGAGGCAAAGGCTTTAATGCCTTGCATCCAGTTTTTCCTCTTCTGTTTTTTATTGTCCTTCATTTTGGGGCGGCACGGTGGCTAGGTGGTTAGCACAGTCACCTGGGCATCGAGGAAATGTCTGCATGGAATTTATACATTCTCCTAGTGGGTTTTCTCCATACACGGACCAAAAACATCCATGTTTAGGTCGACTCTTTTTCACACAAATTGCCTAAAAGTGTGAAAAAGAGGGTGAAAAATCTGTGCGTGTGCGCCCTATGATGAAATGGAATGGAAACTCTAACCATGTTGTGGGTGGGAGACTGGCCTCAATAGATCCCAAGAAATATGTAAAAGCTCCGTCTCTTTCAAAGTGGAGCAAAGTGGAGAACAAGACTTTAGGGAAGTCATGGGATGTCCCTGGAAAAGACTTCAAGTGCATGTTTCAGAAAATACAGTTTTATTTAATTTAAGATAAGCTTGAGAGGTGCTAGTGGTCACCAGTAGAGGAGGAAGAGGAGGGAAGAGGAGGAGAGAAGGAGAAGAGGGAGAAAAGAGGGGATGGACTAATGAAAGCAGGAAAGAGCTGGCAAAGATGTGATGAATCAAATGTCATTTAACCCAGAAGACACTGGCCCTCTGCACTGTGTGTGTGTTTGCGTTGGTGTGTCTGTGTGTGTGTGTGTGAGTGAGTGTGTGTGTGTGTGTGTGTGTGTGTGTGTGTGTGTGTGTGTGTGTGTGTGAGTGTGTGTGTGTGTGGTGATTCATGGCAGCGGCCGAGGCAGAGCAGCCAAGCAAAGCTGATGAGATATGAATCAACAACCGTGGTTCTTGCTCGTATGGCTTTCAATAAACGGGTCGAAGCTTGTGTGTGTGCATGCATACGTGTGTGTGTGTGAATGTGTATGTGTGCATCCATGTGTATGTGTGTGTGTGCATGTGTGTGGCCTGTCTTATAATGGGCGTGAATATGTGTATGTTTATCTCACCCCGCTGTATGTCCAGGAGCTTTGGCACACGTCCTGACTTCCTTTTTGTTGTTGCCTCTGCTCTTGGCTTCTGAAAAACAAAGAAACAAAGAAAGCAACAGGTGTGTCAGGTGTGTGAGAGTGATGCTGTAAAAAAATGGATGACATCACATCCTGTCAATTTCCCACCATGATGCGGATTCTTATCAGAACGAGCAGGCAGTGATAGCTCTGAGCGGCTATCACTGAGGATTGTATACTGTGAATGATATCAAAGCCAATATTAGAGAGGAGTGTGTAACTTTAAGAATCCATCTTCTTCCTCTTCTTTTTATTCTTCTCTTCTTCCTCATTATCCCCTTGTTATATCAATGTCTTCCAGCCTTTCACCTACGTCGACATTGTAAACATGCGTCATCCGATCATCGAATTATCCGCCTCGGGAAACACAAGAAATCCAACACACACACATGTGCATGTATAAACGCGCACACACACACACACACACACACACACACACACACACACACACACACACATACACACAAACAAAGCTGGAATACCTGTTTCAAACAAAACCAAGTGTTAGAGAAGATGTGTTTAATGTGAACGTGTGTTAATGGAGTTCACAGTTTTCATGTGCCTGTGTGTATGTGTGAGTGTGTGTGTGTTTGTGTGTGTGTGTGTCTGTGTGTGTGTGTGTGTGTGAGAGAGAGAGAGAGAGAGAGAGAGAGAGAGTGCATTTACATACATGTATGTGCACAGGCACAGAAGCATCACTGTCAGCTTGAGAGAAGTCAGAACAGGCCATTGCGTTTCTGTGTGTGTGAGAGAGAGAGAGTGAGTGAATGAGTGAGTGAGAGAGAGAGAGAGAGTGAGAGAGAGAGAGAGAGAGAGAGAGAGAGAGAGCCGTCAGAATGACTCACATCCTACAAGAGAACGCCTTTGGGAAATAAGGAAGACACGTACACACACACACACACACACACACACACACACACACACACACACACACACACTCTTCCTGATAGATACATACAGCCTACATGCACCAGGATTAAGAGGGCTCTCCTCTGGTTTCGCCTCCTCTGGTTTTAATAAGATGTGACTCTTCACCTGCTCTACTGTACATACATATTCAGTACTACATACACAGTCAGAGCAGACAAGTTTACCTCTCTAATGTAATGTATGCCCCCCCCCCCCCGGTTTTACAAAGTCCTGAAGTCGCTGCCACCAAACTTCAAAGGATGCATATAAATTACCAGGATGAAAGCCTCGTCTTCAGGTGTCAAAAAGTTCCACCTGAGTTTAAGATAATTAATCTGTTTGTATATATATATGAGGCTTTTTCCACGCTCGCACCCATCAGTCATTCAACCGTTCACTATACACCTGTCTGCCACTTTCTCACTCGATATTCTGCAACCCTCTGCTTCTCTTTATTCCTCTGTTCAGTGAAGGCATCTCGGTCACGCACGTCGTCGTTTGTCAAAAGGATACGCTCGAAAAGTTTGACTCATCTAGCAGAAAATGATAATAACAAAAAGGCTAACAGCTTTTTATGAGCACAAATAAAAATCTAGAAATTACTGTTACATGTTTCTCACAGTCTTGGATAAGATTACGGGCCATTATTTAAAGATCTGTATTTGAAAATCTGTATCTGAATCTGTATTTGGTTGCCAGGTAAGCATGAAAGGACACCAGATCTGTGCAGAAAACAGCATCTGAGGGCTAATATGTACGTCATTCAGCCTTTCTAAGCCTCCTTTGAATCCCGATTGTTTACTATTGTGTTCAGGGATAACAGACACTGCAGGACTTAAGACGAGACAGATTTGTTTACAGACGAGGGTGACGTGAGACGTGCGGCGAGCTCTGGCTCGATCGGAGGCGCGAACGGTGACACAAGCGGGGGATATGGAGAGGTGTGAGAGACGTGGAGCGAAGTGGCGTGGGGGCGGGAGGGAAAGAGACAGATGACGGGACATTAACTTAGAGGGAGGCGGAGGAGATGGAAGAGAGAGTAAGACGACAGGGGAGTTAATGAAGCGGGGGGGGGGGGGGGAGAAAACAGAATCTGACACAATCTCACACGGTGATTAAATTGGAGGCTCAAATCATGAGGATCGTTAATGGAAATGAGAAGTGGTTCGAGTGGTTCAAACTTTTCATGATTCTGAGAGAAAAAAAGACAAGCATCCACAACAAGGTACAAGTACACAGACTCCTGACCTGAGAACATTGAGTCAGATCCTCTCAGTACTTGAACTGAAGTCTGCCCTGGATGCTCAGACACCCTGAGGACTCCATGTGGTAATTATCTTTGCTGGAGACTAAATGAAAAATTGTTTAAAAAAAACAACAGATTAATGTAACTCATTCTTTAGCTCAAGGCTGCAGCTAACAGCTGCTACCACACCTGAATCTCCAACCAAAATGAGAAGGACAGTACTTCTGTGCACTGTAGCTGTGAAGCGTTCACCTGAAGTACAAGGCTGTGTAAGTCATATGATGGTGTTATACATGTTGTTGTAATAGAAGATTAGTTAATTTAAAAGTCAACATTTGTGCTAAATGTTTACTATTACCTGTGTTGGGTTTACCAGAATCACATTTAATGGCTAACATAAAGAATTCTTACTTAAGAAGTAAGAAAAGTACCTAGCTGGAACCTCTTATCATCTAATCTCGATGACGAGCTAATTAGCTAGCCTGCTATCTATCTAGCTGTGTAGCTATCTTGCTTGCTAACAAATTGATTGGCAGACCAGCCAAGTATCTATCTACTGTATCTATCTATGTATCTTGCTAGCTATCTATCTATCGACCTATCTATAGATGGCTATCCAGCTTGCTATCCGAGCTAGCTAGCTAGCTTGCTATCCGAGCTATCTAGCTAGCTAGCTATCTATCGACCTATCTATACATGGCTATCTAGCTTGCTATCCGAGCTAGCTAGCGAGCTATCCAGCCAGGGAAGCAATCAACCCCAGAAAGACAGTGTACTATGAAATATACAGTGTAAAAAGTAGCAAGGAGATTCAGTAGTTTAAAAAGTGAATGGCACAAAAGTCAAGATAATACTCTTGAAGTCCCGCTTTCCCCTGTAAGAGATTTGCAGAACCTCCCCCTCCATCAACAAGGAAGTGAGTTTTCTCAAGGAAAAAGAAGTGAAGAGAGAGAGAGAGAGAGTGACTGGAGAAGTGTGTGTATGCGTGTGTGTGTGTGTGTGTGTGTGTGTGTGTGTGTGTGTGTGGAGGCAGCAGTGGGATCGACGGCTGAGCACAGTATTGAAGTGACAGGTTGTTGTCGGAGCAGCGAGACCCTGGAAGATAGATGAAGGCAGGGTCAGCAACTCCCCGCTAATGTCACGGCAGATGACTAACTGTGGCTGGGTGTGTGTAGAATTGTGTGTGTGTGCGTGTGTGTGTCTGTGTGTGAGAGAGTGTGTGTGAGGACAGGGTCAGCAATTTTTCACCCAAGGCTGACTGACCAGCAGTGTGTGTGTGTGTAGAAAGAGTGTGCAACCACAAGGTCAGCATCTTCCAGCATGGCACGCTGAGTATGTGTGTGTGTTTGTGTGTGTGTGTGTGTGTGTGTGTGTGTGTTTGTGTGTTTACGCCCTTATGTTTTCAAAGTGTGTTTGCACACACACATTTCTCTCTCTTATTCTGGTTCGTTTGTTTCCGTTCCTCTCTGACAGGATGTGATCCTCATCCATTTCCTTGTCCCGCTCGCCACGCATCACCTCCTCTTCCTCCTCCTCCTCCTCCTCCTCCTCCTCCTCCTTTGCTCGGTCGTCACGGAAACATATTGCGGCTGTATCCCAGCTGTCGCCTGGCTGCACAGGTGCGCCGCAGCTCCACGTAATGACTCGTTGTGTTGTGGCATGACGGCCCAGAGACTCATCAAAGTTTCAACACATCCAGGGACGCGATTCCAGTCGTGCGTAAACACGAAACATCTGATTTAAGTGCTTTCGTCTTTCGTTTGAGGACTCCCGTTCTCAACACCGGGCCTTAAGTAGTTGAGAGCAGACTTCCTGTATTTGTCCTCACAATTCCTAAACAAATACAAAGAATGTTTAAGGATTCACTCGCAGGTTGATTTCTAACTTCCCCCCATGTGATCACCTACAACTCAGGCCCAATGTTACATAACAAGCTTTAAATGAAGCCTAATCAGTAGTTTTCTAAAATAAGTGAACACCTATGGGTCCTAGACATTGTAATAAACCCCTACAAATATTTCAGAAGGTTAACTTGCTTAGCTCCTCTATGCCATTGTCCAATCCCTGTTGGACGTTTGCATGTTGGGCTGGTTGCATGCATGATTTGCACATTTAAAAATGCATGTTTAGGTTGACTTGAGAGAGACAGTGGCGTGTGCCCGTCTCCAGTCCTTCTGATGGACTGGAGACCTCCGCGCAATATTAGCGCCCTGAGCTCGGTCTCTCAGGTAAAACCCTTTGCACGCCTGGTGCTAATATGCGCGTGTTGTGGATGGATATTTGGGAGACGGCAACACGCTGCGAAACACTTTAATGACACATAATCACCTTAGGAAGCGATTAATGCTGAGGTGTTAGTAAACAGCAGCCTGTGCAGCTCCTCCCTATGAGACCAGGATTCATTATCCCCCTCTACTTAGGTCACTTATTTCTCTTATGTCGTTCCCCCATTTGTCTACACACACTTGTACACACCTGCGCATGCAGTGTTGCAGATTGTCATATATGTCACATTTTATGCACGTAGTGAGTTGATATTAGTTACTGCTGATTGCTGACTTGTTTATTGCACCATCTCTTGTAGTCTCAGATTCAGATTTTCAGTCTTTGTATGAATACGCTTTATTTTCTCGATTTGTGCCAGACCCATTGTCCCTCTGGGATCAATAGCGTCATTAATTCCGAGCTCTGAGTTTTGGGTCCCTGCCGACTCCGGAGGGAAATCTGCGTGTGCTCACTTGTCATTCGCTCAGATTCATTCATTTATTTATTTATTTAGTCTGTCTGCTGTTTATCTGAGGCGACGGGGGGTGAAACACAACAGGTTGCTTTTGATGGGAACGAGGGCTGCGTGGGAGCAGTCGAGCCGTGGAGTCGTAAAAACAATGCGATGAGCTGGAAGACGCTGGAAGGTGCGGGGTGGGTGGGGTGATTATCTGCATCTGTCGGTTTGTCAACAACGCCGTTCACTTCCATCACAGACGGTTTAACCCGTTGTTCCAGGAGAGCCGTAACCGGAGCAGACTTGGTGGAGCTGAAAACAGTGACTGCACTTGTCAAACAAAGCCTCGTTTGAGCTGATTTTACGTGGAAACAAACCTCTGCCTCTAACGCCTCCTCCACAATGAGTCTAATCAGTGACTCCTGGCTCGTACCAGCCACACACACACACTTCTTATCGACCGCTCTGCAGCTTCGGCTGGAAAGAAAAAAAAAAGATGATTTAATTTATCTGGACTCCTGAGGAGTTTCTCCCCACTTTATTACACTTTTTTTTTCTCGTTTTAACTCGATCACAGATGCTGGGACGGGCCACATCATGATTCGCGAGACATTCGTACCGACTACTGATTTCGGTCCCGCTCTAATGTAATGACCTTGCATTATCGCTGCTTTTCCCTCTGACTCTAATTTCATTTGATCTGTTTTTAATCCACGCATAAAGCAAACACGTTCTGTTCAGTTCTTCCTGTGCCTGTTAGTCACAGATATGGAGTTTGGCGGGATGCTTCGACTCAACCGGCTTTACGAACAAAACAAACAAAAAGAAAAACATCAGAATAACGTCTCCTCTCTCTTCTTTCTCAGGTTTTGGACGTGATTCCCCGTCCTGCATTAGACGTCGGTACAGTCCGCTGAAGAATCAGCGGAAATGGCTCCAGCAGCCATGACTGCGCCTCCGTTCTCCCTCCCCTCCCTCCGCTCCTCCCGTCTCCCCTCCCTCCTCCTCTTCCTCCTCTCCTGCCTCCTCCTCCTCTCCTGTCCAGCCTCGGCTGCCACGGCGGAGTCGGACAGAAACTGCTCCGCCAGCGGAGACCCCTGTCAGGAAGGTGGGTCGGCCTCATCCGTGACAAAACAACTGCACCTTTCCATTCATGTGGATTGTAACGTGACTATATGGCAATCCTCAAACTGGACTGGTAGAACTCATTAGAGTAGGTGGGAAAATGACATGATGTTTCCAAGGTTTCTGTCTGGCTCCAACAGACCAGATAAGGCTGGAAGGCTTCAAGCTCCATAGCTGCATCAAAGCTCCAGTTAGCACTTAGCTCAGGAACAAGATGCTAAGCTAGGCTATACTGTTTTGCCAGGAGCATAAAGTCACCATAACAGTGTAAAATGGATCTGCATCTAACATCTAATGATGTTATTATAAAGTGCTACCCAAATAAGATTTTAAAAGAGCTTCTAAAATAGCATTGTCCCATAGCTTCTATGCTAATACTCCATCCAAATGCTTAAAATCATCTCTAATGTCCATTTTTTTTACTATTTCATTGCTAAAGCGTTTCGTTCCAGGAGTTTGAAACTCGTGTTGAGAGTCGGTGTGGCCGTCAGCTCCGTAGCAAAGGTCACTTCACCAGTTTTAAAAGAAAAATAAAGAAGAAAATCGATACGCGGCTCAGTGGCGTTAATACAGTGGCGTGCGGCCAGATAAATCAATGTATGCAGAAACAGAGTCGTTCCATTGCTCTTGTTAGGAAACAATAATAAAGCTCGCAGTTTGTGATTGATTACTGTGTTGTAATGAGGCTGTAGCTGCATTAAATTACGTGGCTTCATTACATTTATGCACCAGTGAGTTATTTTTTTCTGTCTTTTTAACTCTGCTATTCAGTGCATTTAGTCTCCATTATTATCTCGGTTGCACCAAACACAAACAACGTATAGACGGGCTGAATCTTAAAGCGATACAACACTGTGGACCACTTTAATATTCTGAAATGATGCTTTTCCAAATTCATCGTATCAGCCTTAATTAAATATTTCCATATTTTTCATGAGCTGGCAGAATATTTATCTCTCTTTTTTTTCTAAAAACATCTAAAAATTAAATTAGCATAACCTCCTTTTGGCATTTACCGCAGGGCGTCTTGGCAGCTCCTCCGATCCCCAAACTAAAAACCAGGGAAACTTGTTTCCCAGTTTCCAGGTTCTACGTATAGTCATTCTAAACCCTCTTCATCCCCGCTGGTGGATTATATGCTCCTGGCTGCAGTTTACTGCTCCGAAACCAGAGTGCATTGATCCATTTCAATAAGTTTTAGTAGGACAAATGGGATATGGAAAGTCTCCCACTTATTATGATCCTTAATCAGGTTCTATTGCCGCTGAGTTTTGAGACTGGCGGAGATTAGCGAGGTTATTACGCCGAGCTGTTGTAGCCAAACATTTCTCTCGGTCCAAATTTCCCTCTGATTATGTTCTGGTTGTTTTGGTTTCAGGAGTCTTGCTGCCCGTGTGGAACCCCCAGAATCCCTCCGTAGGAGACAAAGTGGCCCGGGCCATCGTTTACTTCGTAGCGCTCATCTACATGTTCATGGGCATGAGCATCATCGCCGAGAGATTCATGTCTTCTATAGAGGTAGGGGGCGCTCCATGTTACATGACTCCATGCTTTCATCATGTATGTGTGCTCTGTACATGTGTGTACAGTGACTGGAGAGTCTCATTGATGTGAAGTGTTCTGTGCCCCCAGTGTTTATTAGTTAACCAGGGAGTAAATAAGTTAGCATTAAAAGTCAATTGAGTTCATGTTAGTTTCTTCACACACTTGTTTACTTTTCTTATGGTTTCTGATCTTTTTGGCCTAATTTCCACATCCTTTACTTTACTTTCCTTTCCTTCCCTCTCCTCCTCTCCTCTCCCCTCCCCTCCCCTCCTCTCCTCTCCTCTCCTCTCCTCTCCTCTCCTCTCCTCTCCTCTCCTCTCCTCTCCTCTCCTCTCCTCTCCTCTCCTCTCCTCTCCTCCTCTCCTCTCCTCTCCTCTCCTCTCCTCTCCTCTCCTCTCCTCTCCTCTCCTCTCCTCTCCTCTCCTCTCCTCTCCTCTCCCCTCCCCTCCCCTCCCCTCCCCTCCCCTCCTCTCCTCTCCTCTCCTCTCCTCTCCTCTCCTCTCCTCTCCTCTCCTCTCCTCTCCTCTCCTCTCCAGGTCATCACCTCCCAGGAGAAGGAGATCACAATAAAGCGACCAAACGGTGAGACCACCACAGCCAAGGTCAGGATCTGGAACGAGACCGTCTCTAATCTGACTCTGATGGCCTTGGGCTCCAGCGCCCCAGAGATCCTGCTGTCTGTTATTGAGGTGAGAGACGATACGAGCCCAGTGGTTACACATGGGATTAGCTGAGACGAGCCATTACCAGGCCGTAATCTGATTCTCTTTCCTCGCCGCCCGTAGGTGTGCGGTCACAATTTCGAGGCGGGCGCTCTGGGTCCCAGCACCATCGTGGGCAGCGCCGCCTTCAACATGTTCATCATCATCGCCCTGTGCGTGTACGCCGTCCCCGACGGCGAGACCAGGAAGATCAAACACCTCCGGGTGTTCTTCGTCACGGCCGCCTGGAGCATCTTCGCCTACATCTGGCTCTACCTGATCCTGAGTGTGTTCTCCCCTGGAGAGGTGCAGGTGAGGATGCACGGACACATCTGCAAGTTCGTCCAGGATCAACACACCACACATTTGAGATGAAATTTATAAAGTACAGAGCACATTCAAACATCGACTGCAGCCAAAACTTGGTTTTTACTTGGATTTTAAGAACATTTCAGAGTGTGAGAATCAACCTCTATTGAGCCTATTCAATGTATGTGAGATGTGTTTGCTCTCTGTTTAATTAAGAGTTGTTGAGAGGTAACGTCGTTATCAAGCGGCACTTTAAACAAAGGTGAATGGAGTTGCATTGAATTGAACCGAATATGTGAGAACAAAATATGAACGTGCTAATGAATTACCGCTAATTCTCCACCATCTATTTTCACACATATTTCTGCCTCACACCTATACTGGATATATTGGATATACATCTGCATATGTGTGTGTTAAACACGTTTTAGTAATTGCCGCATTTCAAAAATGTGCAAAATCCGATCAAATCTCAAGCCTGAGGTCGCTTATGTCTTTCCTGTGTGTGTGTGAAAAGTGAATATGAAAAGTTGTCCATGCTTGCTCTGATGGTTCGCTTTGCCGGAGAGCAGATGCCAATGGTTTCATGAATATGGCAGAAAGTGAGAGGTGTGAGAGGTGTGAACCTTAGGTATATCTGATCCTTTGACCTATGGAGAGGCAAGGTGAACTGTGGTATCTTGGTCTGAAGAAACTTCCATTAGTGCTGGAGTCGTATGAGCTCTACGAGATGTCAGGTTGTGCTATGTATATGAAGAGTTAGGGGTTAGGGTTATAGTCTATAGCTTGGAGAGCCTTGTAGTGTTTTTGGAAAGCGTTATAGCAGTAATATATGCGATGTGTAAGTGTGAAAGTGGACAGTGGCTTGCTGGCAGTGTGGGGTCTTTCTCCAGGTCTTAACTGTTTAATTTGTTGGTTTTTATGCTGATACGGGACAGAAAGAGACAACATCAATTCAGATTTTGTGAAATGTTTGTTAGGATCCTGGTATGAAGGAAAGGAAGTTCAGGAACTAATCTTCTCCTCCCATCTCCAGGTTTGGGAGGCGGTGCTGACCTTCCTGTTCTTCCCGCTCTGCGTGGTCCAGGCCTGGGTGGCCGACAGGCGCCTCCTCTTCTACAAGTACGTCCGCAAGCGTTACCGCGCCGACAAGAACCGCGGCATCATCATCGAGACGGAGGGGGCGGACATAGGCATGGGAGGCATGGACGGCGGAGGCGGGGGGGGCGCTGGGTCCCGGCGGCTTCACCAAGATGGACATGCTGGAGCTGGACGGGCAGATGGCGTTGAACTGCCACAGCGGGCTGGACGGAGGGATGCTGGAGGAAGGAGGAGCCAAGGACGAGGAGGACGAGGCCCGCAGGGACATGGCCCGGACGCTGAAGGAGCTGAAGCAGAGGCACCCAGACAAAGAGATGGAGCAGCTGATCGAGATGGCTAATTACCAGGTTAGGACACACACATTTATGATCAACTTACTCATATTTGGTACAACTTTAGGGACAGCTTAAGGAAACACAATTACTTTGACTATTTGATTGATTTGTATTTGTAATACTACTGATTTATCTTCTTTTCCTGTGGTGTTGGTTATTCATTCATTTATTTATTTCTGGAGAATAA
Source organism: Karalla daura (assembly GCA_029224185.1). NCBI lineage: Eukaryota > Metazoa > Chordata > Actinopteri > Chaetodontiformes > Leiognathidae > Karalla > Karalla daura. Next base: position 13,221,011 of record CM055210.1, on the reverse strand, counting down.
GTGGAAAGCACCTGAGGTGCAGCACCATTCCACCGCTGGATGTTTGTTTGCATCCATTCATTCATTCATTCATTCACTGCACGCTCCTTCCTTCCTTGAGCCTGAGGCTCTTTTGGTCTCGGTGATTCATGAAACAAATATAAGAAAGAGAAGTGCCCATCCCCCATCTCATCAGACTTGGAACCAAGCTTTAATTAGGTTCAACCAGCTCGCTCTGCAAATCCAGATCAATTTTTTTCTTTTAGACAAACAAACAATTACTGATTCCATCCCTCAGAAGGGCTGCAGATTTTTCTGAGGTTTCTGGGGTGAAAATGTTTGCTTCTCCTTAAAAACACCACAGCACTCCCAGCTCCGAGGCCACGCTTCGTCTCATCTATCCGATGTGTGCTTTTTATAGTCGTTGGATCGTTAGGATATTAGATTGCGACTCACCACGCTACATTCCGTTACAATCTGTACTTATGGATTGACGAGGATCATTAGTTTTAAAGCTTCCAGCGTCGAGAAACAGAATTTGCGTGTTCTGTCAAAAAACTCAGACGAGATCTGAGAAAACACTTCTCTCATCAGTAACAGTGAGTGAGTCTGCAGCTTGAACTCTGACCTCCTGCCTCCCTGTGGAGACGTGAGAAGCATTTCCCAGTTGGGAGGTGGAGATTCACCGCTCAGCCCTCTAAGTTGCTCGTAGCCGAGGCTTTGATGGTTAATACCCTCTCTGGGAGAAGCGATTTCAGCTTCATATTCTCTCTGTCGCTCAGGTTCTGATGCAGCAGCAGAAGAGCAGAGCGTTCTACCGCATCCAGGCCACCAGGATGATGATCGGCGCCGGGAACATCCTGAAGAAGCACGCCGCCGACCAGGCTCGCAAGGTGAGCGAGCCCCGCCCCCTCCCGCCCCTCCCCCTCCCCAGCCCGATGGCGGAGCTGGAGCAGAAACTCTGACCCTGCTGTGTCTCCTCCAGGTGGTGAGCAGCAACGAGACCCAGGCCCAGGAGGACGACCCCCACACCATCAGGATGGACTTTGAACCTTCTCTCTACCAGTGCTTCGAAAACTGTGGCTCCCTGAAACTGACCGTGGCCAGACATGGAGGAGACCCTGGGGTCACCGTCAAGGTGTGTGTGTGTGTGTGTGTGTGTGTGTGTGTGTGTGTGTGTGTGTGTGTGTAAGAGAGGGAGAGAGGAGCCGAAGCGAAGTCCCGTCCTTGGCAGATTTCCCGGTCTCGGTCTGAGCTTCGCCCCCCCCCCACATGTTGACACTCTGGAGGCCGCTCGCAGCCTCGTTCTCGTCATCTCTGATTCGAGTTCAATTCATCTCGATTCAATTCCTCCTTTTCCATTTATCCGCTGCCAGCCCTGGTGAGAGGGCGGGAGGCACAATACGGAACGCTTTCATCTCCAGCTCTGGCTTTCAGCTCAGGTTGCGGCTGGAAAGAAAGAGAAGAAAACACACATCCCTTTTTCTTTTTTCTTTTTTATTTCTAGCAAAGGCTCCCTGATCTCGGGGCTTAACGCCGGCCCGACGCTCTCAGAGATTTTAAGTCTCCCGCAGAGCGTCTGTGTCACTGAGGCGCTATCAGACGTGCTCATTGGGGGCTTTACAAGGCTCCCGCTCCTCCGTCCTCCTCGCCGTATACAAACGAGCCACGGCGCCTCAGACCTTCCCCTCCGTCTCCTCCTCTGCCTCAGACTGAGGAGTGAACACACACACACACAGACAGGGACAGGCGTCCTTTGGAGCTGATGAAGTGATTGGCTGCTCCTTCTGTACCGGATGATGCGCTCGAAAGGGTCAAATGTCGTTCACAGTCTCAGACTGATGCATGATAGACACTCAGAGGAATCAAATGCACTTCTTTATGCTTTTGTCCAAGGGTTTAGCAGTTCAGGTCAGGGCTGTATGCTATAAATTTGCAATAGGGCTGCGACAGGTGATTATTGTCGTACTCGATAAATCTGTCGATTACTTTCTTGTTCAAGTTGTTTTGGTGTGTAAAACGATGCGAAAATGTTGGAAATGGTTAATGACTCTTTTGTTTTTTCACCCCTAGCATTAAAAACGCTCAATATTCATATTTAACAAGTTGAGAGCAGAGAATTTTGACTTCATTTCTCAACAGTTTTTAAACATTTTTACTGACTGATTGATTTGTTATGATTGTTCTTGATTATTTTGTTGAATATAATAGTAAGTTAAACTTGATTGTAGAACTTGAGAAAAGCAGAAACACACTGTTAACACTAGAATGAGCGTTAGCTCCCACTTTGTGCTCTCGTTTTGGTCTCCACCACCTAATTCCACTGATATTGGAACCTCGGAAGATAATCTTAGTAAAACAAAGTAAGACTTTTTCATTAAACCAGGCTTTAAACAAACACATGAAGTTCCCCAGACAGAAGAACGGTGAAGCTAAATATTACAACTCAGATTAAATATGAGCTTGACAAAAGGACTGTGTGGCAACCGGTCCATTCAGATAGAAGTAATAACAATGAAACTATTGATTATACACTGTAGGATTTACTAGAACAGTTTCTATGAGCGTATGATATGATTAAAAAAGGGTTTTCTGGGGAACAAAACCCTATTCTCTGCCCATACAGTACGGTCCTATAAGACCTCGTCTTTGTGGTGAAGCTGTTTTATGTGATTTTTAAACTTGGGAACTGAGCCTCAGTCGGAGGGATCACAGTTATCTGATCAGCCTCAGTGAGGCTGAGGAGGGCTCCTGAGGAGGATACGGGGAGAGGTTTGTTGTCCTATCTTCAAAGTCTTCACTATCGGACGGTATCTGACCACAGGGCCGGCTTTAATGAAGCCGTTCCTCATGTTTTCTCTCACCCTCTTGTTCGTGTCTCCTCCGTTTCTCCGCCGGCCCTCCCTCTATCTCTGCGCTCGCCCCCCGTCTTTTGTGTTTATCTGCCCTTTTCATATCTGCTCAGTCCCGTTCCCTCTCTGACGGCTCTCTCTTTCGCCTCACATCCCTCTGCGCTCCTATCTCCCCCCAGGTGGATTATCGCACCGAGGACGGCACCGCCAATGCAGGTTCGGATTATGAGTTTGCCGAGGGAACGCTGCTGTTCAAGCCCGGAGAGACCCTCAAAGGTAGAAAAAAAACCCATAATAATAACAATAACGGCGATAACTTGTGACATATTTTCCAAAAACATGTCATCGAGACTGAGGCTCAAATAACAGAGGTCGTCTGCGGCAACCTTCGGGCAACTTTCTGGCTTCAATAACAATACAACTTTTATTTTTATCACCGAAACGATTTTGCACCATTTCCCCTCTCTCTCTCTCTCTCTCTCTCTCTCTCTCTCTCTCTCTCTCTCTCTCTCTCTCTCTCTCTCTCTCTCTCTCTCTCTCTCTGTCTGTGAACAGAGATAACGGTCGGAGTGATCGATGACGACATCTTTGAGGAGGACGAGTACTTCTACGTCCACCTCAGCAACCCTCGCGTGGTCGGGTACCCGGAGATCGGCACGGCCTCGCTGGACGCCAGCGCCACGCCCAAGGCCGTGCTGGGAGAGAACCACACGGCCACCGTCACCATTTATGACGACGACCACGCAGGTGAGGGGACCTACCTGAGGAGTCTGTCCTCTATGAAGGAACTCTCAGGTTGAAATCTTGACCTGATCTCTCTTAACTTATGAACATATAGTTAAACTAAATCTTATGAAAATCTCATCTTTCCCAGCTTAAAGAAGGGAAGATTCCCCAATGCGGGACAAATAAAGGTTTATCCGGTGTACAAAACAGAATTTCTTCATCGAATATCAGAATTTTCAGGATTTGTCAAATTCTCAGAATTTTCAGAATTCTCAGAATTTTCAGAATTCTCAGAATTCTTAGAATTTTCAGAATTCTTAGAATTTTCAGAATTCTCATATTTATCAGTCTAAGAAGCAGTCTAGGAATCCTCAGAATTTTCAGATTTTTAGAATTATCATAATTATCATAATTCTCTACATTTTCAGGATTCTCTACATTTTCAGGATTCTCTACATTTTCAGAATTTTGAGAATTTTCAAATTTCTCTGAATTCTCAGATTTTTAGAATTTTCACAATTTAGAATTTTCAATTTATGTTTAAACTATTCAAAACAAATCTGTTCGAGTTAGGGTTTAACTAAACCTTTGTAAGCACTTTATTTAACCCTGAGGGGAAATAGTTCTGTAGAGCAGCCCTTGTACAATTCAGAGGAACATCCAGAATCTTCTAGAAAACGTGAACCTAAAATACTTGCATGGAGTTATTTATTCTTGATCTCTGGTGTTGACATCGGTTTCATCAGAAATGCATCAAAGTCAAAATCAGAGGAGGAATCAAATGGATTAAAGGACCTGGAGAGAAGATGATTTTTTTCTTTCTTTATTTTTTACACTTTTATGATGTTGATGCGGAATCCATGTGGATCTGCCTGCTGCTACAAATTAAAGCTTCCTATGCAGATTAAGAGGAGCGCGGTCCCAACCGTTTCAACACTTTCTCACTTACGAAACTTTAACAACACCCAAAGAGAATTGAAGTGAGGACGCATAAATGGGGGAGTAGGCGTTTACCTAATGCTCATTATCTTCTATCTGGAGACCGTGGGTGGTAATCTATTATCCCTTTCACTATATATTAGGCACACCTTGGAGAGAGGCCCGGAACATGGAAGCGTGGGCGTTCATCAGACTCATCTTAAACGTCCTTCCAGGTTTTGTCCCCCCGGGTGAAGCGCTCTGCTTTTCTCACCGTCACTCTCTCCTCAGGTATCTTCACCTTCGAGAGCGCCAGGGAGAGGGTGAGCGAGAGCGTGGGCGTGATGAAGGTGAAGGTGCTCAGGACCTCGGGGGCCCGGGGCCTGGTCGCCGTCCCCTACCAGACCGTAGACGGCACCGCCAAAGGCGGGGAGGACTACGAGCTGGCTGCCGGGAAGCTGGAGTTCCAGAACGATGAGACCATGTAAGCACGGAAGAGCATGTTTCCATTTATAGGTTTCAAAGCAGCGGGGATCTAATTGCAAGCAGGGCTGAGCAAAATGAGTTCGACTGAGATGGAATATTAATCAGCTCGAATTGGAATTTTGGAATTGAATGGGAGCCAAAATGAATAATTTGTGCATTTTTTCTTGTTGTCTGGTTTCATCAGAAATATTGTTACCTGGCAGCCACAAGTAGGTTTCACACTGATTGGTCTTGCCTGCTACTCAAGTGAATAATCACGAAACTTTAGGTAATTTGTGGTAGCTCCACAACTATGGAGCGTGTACAAATCCAGCCTGAATATGAAATAAAAGTTTGTTTGTTGACACGATTTGGTGTTCATAAACTTGAAATTCTGCATCTTCAAATTCAAGTACTGAACAGAAATTCTCATCTCCAGAACTGAAATTTTTGTACAGCCCTGCTTGTGAAACCATCCCTCTGATTTATCTAAATGCAGTTTCTCTGGCCGCCTATGACACATTTCTCTGTCTCAGTTTCATTTCCGTGTGACTGACTCCTATTCAGAGACCGCTGTTTAGTTTAATTGCAGGTTTAACACGCATTCACAGTATAAATAGCTCCATTAGCTGGATAACAGTGTAATAATGTCACTCTTCAAGGTGGGCTACTCTGCATCGAAATGCTTTCACACACATGCACACGCACACACACACACACAAAGAATTGCTCTTGCGTCCTTGGGCACATGCATTTTTAATATGCTGATGTTAGCGGTGTTAAATTGACCAATACATAAAGCGGTTGGGAATGCAGTTTCCTCAGCGCCTCCTGGGGCCAATGAAGCAAAGCCCCTGTGTTTTGTTGTGTGCGTGTGTGTGTGTGTGTGTGTGTGTGTGTGGGTTAATGTGTGTGTTCGTTTTGTTCTTGTGCACACATCTGTGTGGGGACCAATGTTTGTGTTCATTTCGTTCTTGTACAGTGTTCTGAGTGGGGACTAATGTTTGTGTTTGTTTTGTTCTTGTATGCACATCCATGTGGGGACCAATGTGTGTGTTTGCTTAGTTCTTGTCCAGACAGCAGTGTGAACCAATGTGTGTGTTCATTTTGTTCTTGTACGCTAATCTGAGTGGGGACTAATGCTTGTGTTTGTTGTGTTCTTGTATGCACATCCATGTGGGGACCAATGTGTGTATTTGCTTGGTTCTTGTCCAGTCTGTGTGGGGACCAATGTGCGTGCTTGTTTTGTTCCTCTACTGATATTAGTGTGGAAATGATGTGTGTGTTTGCTTCTTGTTTAGATGTCTGTGTGGGAACTTGATTTTGATTTGATACGTCAAAAAAATTGAGGTTAGGCTTTAAAACTTACTGGTTAAAGGTATAAAAGTTTGTATTTATTGATGTCTCTGAGTGTGTATCTGTGTGTGTGTGTGTGTGTGTGTGCCTTATGGGGCCTAAATATTGGCAGAGCCATTCAAAAGCTGTTCATCTGTGGTTTGCCCTCAGAAATGACAGAGAAAATATATGCATGTGTGGTGGTGGTGGAGGAGGGGACTGTGTTCTTCTACTTCTACTCTATTCTTAGAAGGATCGACTTGTTTCAGACCTCGAATGTGAGAAAAATGTTCAGAGGATTTCTCTGAGAGTTAAGGGTAGAGGTACACACAAGTAAAAGACGAGTTTTGGAGTTCAAATTCATATGAGGAACTCATATGAGATTCCTCATATGAGTGTAGAAGTGTGTGTATGTCTAATTCTGCAAACGATTGTCTGTGTTCGTGTGAATGGAAAGTTCAAGTGTATGGAGCTCTTTTGATTAGGACTCTAAACCCCCCGTTATGCACTTCATCAGAACCAAAAGTACATTTTCTGAGTGGATGAGTGGAACGTGTCCTCTCATAACATTAATTCTCCTTTATTTTATGAACCTTCAGCAACTCAACTCACATTACTATAATTCTGCTGTCTCCTGTATTTCATTTGAACTAAAAAAAAGACGATTTAATTCCGACAAGTGATAATTACGAATGATTAAACAAGCTGTAAACGAATCAGCGTTCAACGATAAAGAAACGAGTGCGTCTATTCAAATAAATTGATAATGTTCGTTTGTCAATCATTATCAACTCATCAGCTTAAATTGCCTCACTTTTTCTTCTATCCATCCGTCCCTCCATCCATCGATCCATCCATCTGTCCATCCATCTGTCCATCCATCCATCCATCCTGGATTACCCAGTGGAAACTCTCCCAATGCCAGTGGACCAATAAGGTTTCTATCTATCTATCTATCTATCTATCTATCTATCTATCTATCTATCTATCTATCTATCTATCTATCTATCTATCTATCTATCTATCTATCTATCTATCTATCTATCTATCTATCTATCTATCTATCTGCCTACTACAACCTGTCATCTGTCTGACCATCCATCCTCTAATCCACCATTCATCATTCATCCATTCATCCGTCCGTCTATCTCTCTATCCATCCATTTCTCACTTAATGTCTTTTTCTTTCTTTCTTTCTTTCTTTCTTTCTTTCTTTCTTTCTTTCTTTCTTTCTTTCTTTCTTTCTTCTCCCTTCTCTGATATTTCTGTCATATCTTTAAGATTTTCCTCCACGCAGTATGAGTTTTGTCGTTGCCCTCCTCTCCTCTTTCTATCCTCCTCTTCTCCTCCTCCTCTGCCCTCACCTCCCTGTCATCTCATGTCTCCACTCTGCACACACACACACACGCGCACACACACACACACACACACACACCTCGTCTTCATTTGCATCTTCCTCCCTTCTGCTTTTCACCTTCGCTTACACACTGTGTCAGACTCTTCATACCCTCTCTGCCTCCCCCTCTGACACCTTTATCTTCCTCCGCTGTCTCTTCCTCACCTCCTCTTCTCTCCTTCCTCACTCCCTCTCTTTATCCTTCCCCTCATCTCCTCCACCCATTCGTCTCTGTCTCACACTTTACTCTGAGAAAAAGGACTTAGTGCCAAGGCAATTTAGCTGGATCACAACCCAGTCATAACTCAGCATCCGCACCTCCTCTGGTCTGTCGTTCTCCAGCCTCGCCATAATGGCCTCCCCCTTCTTCTCCTCCCATCTTTGTTTATTTCCTGTGTTTAAGCAACTGCACATTAATCTGTCAGTTTTCTTGTTTATCCTATTTGCTGGAATGAGCTCTCTAAAGTGGGGTGTAATAGAAGCACTGTTTAAAATTCTGGGGGGGAAAAATCTGAAAACCCGATGGAGCTGAACTGACAAAAAGGACAAGAGAGGAGGAGGAGGAGGAGGAGGCGAAGCAAGTGAAGGGAGAATTTTCACGAGCTCTAATTCATGAAAATCAATGTGACGCCACATTAAGTCCACGTGGAACATTCTCTTTGGTCTCGGCTCCCATCAGTCTGAGGTCAGAGGTCAGGGCGGTTCAGACATGGAGCTGATTGGGATTCAACAGCTACTCTTCATCCCGGTGAACATGTGATTTTTTTTTTTCACATGGACAGTTCATTTAATTCATTTTGAGTACCTTTTTTTCCTCAGATTTTCTCTCAGATTTTCTCTCAGATTTTCAAACACTTCTTTATTGCACCTTAAGTTGTACCCCTTTTTGGTTAATTTGGTTCCATTATGAACTCGGTTCAACTGGGAACCAGCTGAAAAGCAACTTTGTTTTCCATGGTTGGGGATGGTTACGAAGCCACGTCATTTTGTTCTTTTATCCACAAAAACGTGGATTTCTCCTTGAACGTGTCCTTTTTTTGGTCCCAAAACTCTTTCTTCTACTCCTTTAACTGCTGTTTCTTCATGTCCAGGACTTCAATCTCTCAGGTTTTGTTTGTCTCAACAACCCCGCCTCATGCCTCTGACATCACTGGCTCTTGGCCGAGCAATGAAGTAGTGGCTCCCTGGAACCAGTTTTTCAGTTCTTTGTCCGTCAAAAAAAGGGAAACCAGTTCCAAATTAACCACTAAATCCTATAGGCACTCAAACTGCTTTGGTGGAAAATGGATACCTGCAGACCCCTTTGAGAATAATAAGGAAGTAGGTAAGATAAAGGATGGATGGAGAGACTCCTATATGGAGTGTAAAGGTGTAGATAAATTGACACAGTGAGAAACGTAATTGTCTATGAGGCCTAAAAGTGCACACGGAGGGGAAAATGGAGGGAGTCATTCAGGAATACAGAGCTGTCGGGCGAAAGAGAAGAGAAAGAGGAATGCCTCCGCTTCATGACTAAATAATGAATTGAGGACAGAAGTAATTGAGACAGGGAGCACAGTGAATCTGTAATTATTCAACATTTGGACTTATGTTAGGAATTAATTTTCTCTGCCCGGTCAATGGAAGCATCTTTAATTTAACCCTCTGCTGTCTCTCGGCCTGAATCTATAGCTCTGCCCTCTCTCTCTCTCTCCCTCTCTCTCTCTCTCCTTGGTCTTTTTTGTTAATCAGGGGGCATGTACGTGTGTGTGTGTGCGTGTGTGTGTGTCAAAGTCAAAGGCAAAGGGAGCAGTGTGTGTACATTTGTGTGTGCGTGAGAGAAGCTCAGTGGGGGCAGTTTATTCTTAGCCTTCCTCTGACCTGCAACTCAGCACAGCCAATACGCAGACTGATGAATGTGTCTATGCGTGTGTGTGTGTGTGTGTGTGTGTGTGTGTGTGTGTGTGTGTGTGTGTGTGCGTGTGTGTGTGTGGTCCTCTCCCCTGGCTGCTCATTATAAATTTCAAACAGGTGTCGCCTCCAAACTGTGCCTACACCTGTTCAATTACCGTCTTGTGCTGTGTGTGTGTCTCCGTATACTAATGCGCGTAGGAAACCACCTCTAACAACCAAAGGTTTTCAACAACAACACTCCTCAATATGTCACCTTGAAGAAGCGCCTCGCCATTACTGTCTTCTGTAGTTAGCGATGCAGTGCGAGGAGCCGACGATCCCTCTCGTTATCGTTCCAGTTTCGTCCGTTCCATCCTTAAAAGCAGCATAACCGTTAAGAGCATCCAGGCAAGTCATGTATCAAAAATTTACCAAAGGCAAGTACTTTTCTTTGCAGAATGTGAGTTCCAGAATAAATGGGATGTTAAGAGTCAACATATACTGATAAATAATTGTCTTCTCTATCAATTGCATTGTTTTGGAAAAAAAACTGGTAGACTAAGCTAAGCAAATGCTTTCGACATTGCCTCTTACTAACAGAGGATGTAGAGACCTAAAGTGACGAACCTGAACCCTAAAAGCCCTTCATATCTGACATTATTTGTAAGGATGGTTAGGCTGTTTGTGTGGATATGTGTTGACATGCCTACTTGCCTTGAAGAACTTTCATCAAATATTGAAATAAGAAACAGATAGAATAGCTACAGTATGTAGTGCTATAGACATAAACGTTTGATGTCATTTTTCCCAATATTTTTTCGCTCCGACACTGTTGCAACACCCGGTGGGAGTTCTCCAATTAGCATTTCTTCGCCTGTTGATCTGGCAGGTCTCAAAGCTAAAGGCTCGAGGCTTATGGAGAGATTTTGAGAAACACATGGTGGCTCAGTGGTTAGTGCTGTCGCCTCACAGTCAGAAGTTCGCCTGTTTACGTTCCCGGTCATTTCCGTGCAGTTTGCATGTTCTCTCCATGTGCATGCTGGGTTTCTCCGGCAGCCCCTTGTGTCACCATTGGGTATAAAGCATGTAAGATAATGGATGGATGCACCATTTTCTACATCGTTAACAGATTTTGCAGGAATCTTGGGAATCAAGGCGAGAATAATTGTTCCATAAATAAGACTAAGAGTTTGTGTCTTCAGACTGTGTATCTGTCTTTAATATTACAATAGAAACTTAACTTTTAGATAATGAGATCAAACCAGTATGTTCAGAGACTGTAAATCTATCCCATGTGCACCTTGAATTTCATTACATCTTTGTTACATCCCTGAGGGGATTTCTCTTAGGATTAAGAAAGTTTTTTTCCATCTACAGTATGCTCCAGAAAAAGCAAGACAAGTCAGGAGTGGATGGTGAAAATACATCTTTGTGAACTGTTAGCAACATGACTAGCAAGCATGCTAACACTTGGTTAAAGCATTAAATGATATTCTTATTAAAATACTTGATCTTGACTTCTTTTCGTTTTCAAATCTGTGTAAGGTGTCTCTGGAAAATTAGAGAAACATCTGAAGAGTGAAATTGTTTAGCAATTAGCAACCTTTAGCATCAAAGATTCGAATAAGAAGAGTATTGTTTAAGTTACATTAAAACACCTTTTTTTAATGCGTTTCTCACACCTCTTTTGCGGCTCTTTTAAATTCAGAGCATCGCATTTGTTTCCATCTGCTGCTGGGCTTTGATTGGACACAGAGGAGCCGTTTAGCGATTTCAGACATCATCACACTGTGCTTCATCTCTTATCGCGCAAATGGAATCTGTTAGTTTGCTTTCTAGCGGGATCACAAGGATCACCGGAGCACAGAATTACCACTTCACAGCCCAAAGTTTTACTGTAATCCCAGCATCCTGCGGTGTTGTGCTCGGCGCTAATGAAACCCAAACAAAACATCTCTGTGTTTCTGACGAAGCTGTCAGCCGAGCTGTGATCCTACATCAGCCGATGTAGGATGTTAAACAACACATTTTTTTTTCCCCTGAGCGAGATGTTTCTTGGAGAGACAGAGGAAATACTGTAAGAGCAAAGCGAGAGCATGTGAGTTTGTGTGTGTGCGTGCGTGTGTGTGTGTGTGTGTGTGTGGGAGGACGACTGCGTGTGTCACACTGCTTGTAAAGTGTTTGATATTTGCAACCTGTTTCTCCGTCTGTCACCAAAGTACGGTGACTAACCCAAAGCTGTTCCCAAAATAAAACATCCTTTGAACTCAAAATCCCTGGGAGCTGTGCGCCGCGTGTGTGCGTATGGGTGTGTGCATCCAAGTGTGCACCTACATCCGCTTTCATTTGTGTTTTGCGTGCGTCAGTGCTGGCCAAAGCCTTTACGGGGGCCCCGAGCAGAATTTGTTTTACTTGCCACCCGCTAGCGACAACCGCCCGGCCTACGAATCATCCGCTGACTTAACCGTTGTTGAAGGAGACATATTATGCTCATTTCTCCTTCTTTGACATGGTTCCTTGATATCTAAAAGAAACAAAACATGCTGGGGACACGCTTGGGGACAGGCGGCTATTCTACACACCAGCTTAACAGCCATGCTCTGGACACTCGGTTTTAGTGCCGTTCCCTTTAAATGCTAATGCACTGTACGTGCCCCGCCCCCTCACGCTCCATGGCCTGGACATGCCACTGCTACTACCGTTACAAATGTAACACTGTAACCTGACATTCCAAACTGAATTTATATAGTAGTCCTAAATATGATATAGGTGTTAAAAAGGGGGCCCCCTAGTGGCCGGAGGATGGGCTACAAGCAGCCACTTAGTTCTTTTATGCCCCGGGCCAGCTCTGGTGTGCGTGCATGTGATGTGTGTTTGGCAGAGTTTGTCATATTTCCTCTCAGTCCTGTTGCTCATTTTAGTGCCAGTATCTTATGCTTGGTCATGCTGTACACACACACACACACATTGTCACTGGTCCATCACAGAGGACATTACATTCACTTACATAATCCAATCATAAGCATTTTTCACGTTTTTTTGCCTTCTCACTCGCTACTGTGGGTATTTTTTTTCATTGTACATCCCCATATTATGAGTAATGCCCAGCACATTGTGTTCTTTCTGCTTATAGGGAACCAAGAAAGAAAAAAACACATTTACCTCAGCTTTGATGAACAAGGACAGGGTATTCCTGGCTAAGTATAGCAGCCAAAGAAACAGGAAAAATGGAAATCATGAAATTGCTTCTAACCCATGTCCCATACCTTCAATGTTAACGCCAGAGTACAAGGATAAATGATTTGTTCAACTTTATAAGGTAATTTTAATCATTTTTGTGTTAGCATTTTAAGGTCTAACAGAATTCCTCCTGCGTCTTCCTGCCTCTTCAGTCTGGGCTCGTCTCGGCTCTGGTTCATCACAGCAAAATATAAACGAAGCACCCACCTCGCGGTACTGTATGGTTCGTATCCCTGAGCGAGTATCACTGCAATATTACGCTCAATTTGTCTCTGAAGTTGGAGAAACTTGAGAGGCGGGATTCCAATCAGTCCTGCAGAGAACGCATCCACTGGAGAGCAACACCTGCTCTGCAGCCATACAGAAACATTTAAGAAACAGACCCCCAGAAAAACTGTATATACTCTTATATACCACAACTACAGTTCTAACTATAAAGTGTAGAAAGTGTTGAAAGTACGGCTCATAACTCAGTAGTTGCTCATCCATTCCGCATTTTCGATATTCGCCCCTTTTATTGAATTCTCTGATGTTTTCTCCATGTCTTCCGCGTCCCGTCGGCTTTTAACAGCAGCTGCTAATGGGCAGATAAACACGTCTGTTTCTTCTCTGCCTCCTCCCATCTCCCTCTTTTCTGTTGACTCTCTCTCCATCCGACAGTAAAACGTCAGGATTTCTCCGTCTCTCCGTCTGTTTGTTGCCGTAGCAACTTTTGATCCCCCCCCCCCCCCCCCCACACACACACACATACACTCACTCACACACAACTCCATTGTAAAGGCAACAAAGAGAAACAGACAGATAAAGAAGAAAGGGGAGAAATAATAAAGTAGAAAGGGAGCTTTGTTGCCTTTTTTTGATTTGCAGTTTTCTTCTACCGGTTTACTTTATTGCCGTTGTGCTTTTGAAACACCAACACCGGAGTGATTATTCTCCCTCCCACCTCCTCTCGTTGATTTCGTCTCTCGTTCTCATTTTTACGACCGTTTACTGACAACTTTGAAAAAATTATGTGTGTGTGTGTGTGTGTGAGGCGCTCGGCCGTTGTTTGCTCTTTAATTATTGTGAGAAAACACTCTTTAGCCAAATGGATTATGAAGATTAAAGAGTCATGTCACATTTCAGCACAGTCATGGTCTGCATGACGGGGCGGAAAAAAAATGGAGGAAGGCAGGGAGATGGAGTCGAGAAGGCAAAATAGACGAGGGAGAGAATAGAAGAGAGGGAGCTTTTATCCCCGTGTTTCTTTTCTTCTTTTCTCTCCCCTGTCTCCCTGTTTCTCTTCCTCCTCCTCCTCCTCCTCCTCCTCTTCTTCCTCCTCTCTGTTCATCTCCTCCGCCACAGCAGTCAAAGTTAAGTAGCTTAAGTCGACATCTCCAGCTCTCCCTCTCTCCCTGTGTGCGTCCCTCTCTTCGCAACCCAGTCTCATAAAAAGAAAAACATACCCCAGCTGTCTTTTTTTTGATTTATTAGATTTTCTCATAGTTTTGTTTCCAACCATGAGAACAAAAAACATGAAAAAAACAAGTCTCTCTTTTTTTGTATTTTTGGGTGTGTAAAAATACATTTTGATTACATTTCTTGCGCAAAATATACATTTTATTTTGACTCATTTTGTCATTGTTGTGAAGATTTTTGAGATTTCACCAGACTGCTAAATTAGTCCGCCGTTGCTAGGGCGGTTGCTATGGACTCTAAGTCCCCGCTCCGACCTGGATAAGAGTCAGTAGACTCGAACATTCAACATTGAGAAAAAAATCTACATTTTGAGGTAGTTTCTAACTAAAAATGTGAAAACATTATTGTCCGGAAAACAAAGGGTGTTGCTAGGGTGGTTGCTAGGGACTCTGCCCCGAGCCAGATAGGACTTGAGAGAGACATTGTTCAAAATCAATACAAAAAAAGAAATCAATATTTTGAGGTACATAAAAGTCAATTTTGATTATATTTTTGGAGACAAATATGTATATTTTATTTTCAGGATATCCTCTCAGTAAAGCACATAATGATTTGCCTGTGGCTAGGTTTGAGCTAGGGTGGTTGCTATGGACTCTAAGGATAGGACTCAGTAGTCTCGAATGTCTAACATTAAAAAAAAAAAAATCTACATTTTCAGGTAGTTTCTGCCTAAAAATGTGAAAACATTTTTGGCGGGAAACTGCTACGATTTTATGCTGTCTCTAGGGTGGTTGCTAGGGACTCTTTGCTCCGAACCAGACAGGACTCGAGAGAGACGTGTTTGTTCAATATCAATACAAAAAAAGATTCCAACTTTTGAGTCCATTTTGACTACATTTTTGGCGACAAATATACATATATATTTTATTTTCAGGATATCCGCTCAGTAAAGCGCATAATGATTTGCCTGCTGCTAGATTTGAGCCATTGCTAGGGCGGTTGCTATGGACTCCCAGACCGGGTCGCCCTGTGTGTGTGTGTGTGTGTGTGTGTGTGTGTGTGTGTGTGTGTGTGTGTGTGTGCGTAGCTCTCTCAGCTGCGTATTGAAATCAATGTGGCAGCCTCCGTCTGTTTGTTTGCTTATTGACATTTTCCCCTCTCCCCTTTACTACCTGCCTATCCAGCCTGGCTGAGCACCTCTGGCTCTTATGCTAACGTTGTTCTAACCCATTCTGAATCCTCTGCCCTCGGGCTCTTCTCTCTCTCTCTCTCTCTCTCTCTGTATTGCTCCGCAGTATAAAAAAAAGAAAGAAAACTATTGATTTGTGGTTCTGTGGCAAAGCCAACAACCTGACAGTTAAAGCTGCCGTTAAGGGGCTTTTACAGCAGTGGATTCGACAGGTATACTGGGAGGTCTGACGTCACCGAGCTGAAGCAGCTTTCAGTCCAGACGGCTTTGACTTTGACACACGTTCGGGGTCTGTGCTTTTTCCAAACCTCGATGTTTTTTCCTCTCATATCCCCCTCCTCCTCCTGCCTCTTACCCATTGTAAAAATGAAAAGCTTGAGAACAGCTCAAAATTACAAAGGCAACTCCCATCCATCCATCCATGCATTTATTATCCTACCAGCTTTGTACCTTGACAGAAGTCTGCCAGAATATAATCTTCAGCACACATAGTTTGAAGGCAGGGAATATACACTCTGGACAGGTCTCCAATCTATTTCAGGACACACACACACACTGTTCACTCACAAAATCACACCTTGGGCCAGTTTTAGAGTCTCTCAGGAGGAAGATGAAGGATGAATAAGGCATCTTTTGACAAATGTAACACACCAGGAAGCATGGAAATGTCCTTGGCTACAGTGACATGTTTCTTCAGTTTTATTCTGATTTACAGTCCGTCACATCTGGAAAACAGTCTCCATATTTTTAGACTGTAGGGAGAAATGTGAGGCAAAGATAAAGGGAGAGCATGCAAAGAGAGAGGTCCTCGATTTTCGAGTTTTGAGGTCAAATGGAAATATTTAATTGCGAAGGAAATGGTCTTCAGTTGTGTCTATCCACCAAAAATAAGGGCCCATTAAAACTAGCATACATAGTTATTTGTTGTCAAAAAAATCTCCTGGTTTGTTAGTCTTAAACTGGTTTCATTTACACTTGTGTCACACAACTGCTATCCTCCCTTTATCTCATGTCGAGACCATCTGAGCTCTTAAAGCTCTCACAGTGCTCAACTCTTGCGTTTGACATCCCTGTCACTTCCCGTTCTCTCTCTCTCTCTCTCTCTCTCTCTCTCTCTCTCTCTCTCTCTCCATGTCTCTCCGTTTGTACTGCTTAGCCCTGCATCTTCCCCGTGGTTGTTTTTTTTCTTTTTCTTTTTCTTTTTTTGAAGCTCTGCAGTCCCTGCAATTTTCTCTGCCAAGCGTGCCACACACATACACACACACACACACATGCCCTATGGTCAAAGTCCTGTGCCCGCACACACACACACACACACACACACACACACACACACACACACATACACACACATTTATGCACACGCCTGCCTGGGATCAAACCCAACCCTGTAATCAGGGCGTGCAGACCTACCGTGAGCAGGCTGTCCCTGCCCTTCCACGCCCATGATTAGAGCCTCAACAGGGGGCAGATACACCCAGTATACCCCCCTACCCACACCTCCTCCACCCTTCTCGACCCGGGGCCTCCCTGCCCTCCCTCCCTCCCTCCCTCCACCCTCCTCACCCACATTAAAGGCCACAGCTCTGGGTCCGCTGCCTGGCTGGGCTGTGGGCAGGGTCAGGCCCAGCACCATGTTTCCATCTTTCCATGTTTCCAGGCTGACAGCGAGTTTGTCTCTCAGTCTTCAAACGCTCCAGAGAATCCAGATCTGGGATTCTCCGGGAAGACCTCGGAAAACATGGCAGCCTGTCATAAACTCAAGGCTTTCATAACACCACAGAGTCTATTCCTGCACGGACCTGTTCCTGTTTCCTATGACTGCTCTGTTCACGTCTTCTTCACACCACCTCTTCTTTATTGTTCCTATTTAGAAAAAAAAGTGTTTCCCCACAAACCCACTGTATCCTCTGCCTGGTTTTCTTATGTTCTTTTTTTGGAGAATATGTTTAACGTCTGGGACGTGCTATTTTCTCCCTACCTGCCATGGAGACGGCATGCAAAATCAAAGAAAATCGTGTTAAGAAGTTACAAAACGCAAAAGCTAAAGTTACAACTTCCACATTATTGTTAAGTTGGTTTCAGTTATAAAAACAGACAGTCGTTGAGTTTATGTTTTTGCAAAATTAAACTAATATTTCTCAAACTTCAACAGACTACTGCTTTCGGGCGTTTCCACTGAATGAGGTGTTTTGCATATGTGCTGTTATTCTTGTAACTCTTGAAAGATGGAGAACATTTTGCATTTCTGCGGCTTTATTACATTTTTTTATTAGATTTGGAAAAATGTCAGTCTCCTCTTTCCACCGTGCCATCTTGTTTGTCTCTCTGCTCTCATGTAATACACTTTTGTGATACACTTCTCCTGTATATTGACATGTCTGAAAAAGTACCTCATGATAGCATGTTTTTAGTGATATTTGAGAGGGTTTTCCATTACCAGTTTTTTACTGATATTTAGGTTCTGCACATTCACTTCCTTATATATGTAGTCCTTTATATCCTTAAAAGCACCCAGATGCATACAATCTTAATATTTTGAGTCAGTGGGTGTTGGAAATTAAAGTCTTACTCTCGTCTTTGTCTTTTTATCTTCTTCTTTTCTTACACTGATGCTCCATACTGTATGCGTGGCCTCGTATCGCCCAACAAGTTGCCCTCTTATTAGTCAGGGGGCATCTCCAAATTCAATTAGAGCAGTGACCCCTGTTTGTGCATGATTGGATGCTGCTCTGGTGGCAGTATTAATCTAATGAAGTGCAGTGGAACGATAATGCAGACTGTCTGCTGCTTTCCCGTGGCACTGATGATCAAAACCGCCACTCGGCTTTCAACAAAGGAGACAAATATCCTGATTTCTGTTGATTGTGGTGCCAGTTGCAATCAGGTGTAATCATGTAATCAACACTTGATGGAATTATAAGGAGGGTTTTAAAGATGTTTTTTTTGTTAAAATGAGATTTTTTTATCGTCTTTTGTGCTAATAACAGTATTCAGTTGATATTCGTTTCAAGTTCACATAGATTTATAGATAGATAGATAAAGAGTAGTTAGTTGCTAACTGGGTAGCTAGATGTACCTGTAGATGTAGCTATGTGTCCAGCTAGGTAGCGACTCGATGAATAGGTTGGTAGGTAGGTAGCTAAGTAGAAGCTAGAGCTAGCTAGTTAGGCAGCTTGATAGTTAGGTATCTATTTAGCTAGCTAGCTAAATAGGGAGGTGGGTAGTGGTTAAATTGCTTGCTAACTAGCTGGCAAGCTAGCTAAATAGCACTAAGTACACTGATAGATTAATTACTAAGTTTCCAACACAGAATTTGAAAGTTAAGGTTTTTTTCCACAGTGGTTTTCTAGCTTGTATTGCTTGGTTGTGTAGCAGTTTAAAAGCCCAGGAGTAAAGTTGGATGGCGACACACAGCTAATAAGCTTTTATAGCTTCTCCCAGATGGATTCTTCTAATCTGCAATTCTAGAAATTTAAATCTGACACAAATTGGCCCAGAATTTAACAAATCTGCCATTGGCAACCATTCCTCCCAAAGGGGCCGAGGTGTCAAGCGCCGAAGGGACCCAAGCCTGTAATTGGGGACGACAATACTGTTTCTTTCTTTTTTTTCTTTTTTTCTTTTTTTATTCTTGTAAGTCTTAAATTGTAGCAAATTACTGCCTCTGTCAACGTAATATTATGTCACAAGCTCGCTCTGGGTCTGGGCCCAAAGGTCGACAAACCGGACTGTGATGTGGTGAACGCAAGTGAGTGATGAGCCAGTCCCTGACTGCAGTAGCTAGGGGTGATATCTAGCATGATACACACACACACACACAGACACACACACACACACACAGACTCAGTGATGTCAGAGTGATTAAATCACTAATAGCTCGCGGAGCAGACAATGTGACTCACACAAGCTCTCGCAACTCACATCTTTCACTCTCACTCCTCTCTACTCTTTCCAATACCCTTCTTCCTTTTCCTCCTCGTCTTCCTCTTCCTTTTAACTTTATCCCCTCATTGTCTCCTTCTATCTTCCTCCGGCTCCTCTCATTCATATGATCCCGCTCCTCTCGCCTCCCGTCACTCTCCTCACTCCTTTATTAATCTCTCTTCTTGCCCTCCACCTCGGCTCCATCCATCTTCCCATCCTGTCGTCTCTTCACTCTTATTCTTCTCGTCCCGGATATCTCTCTCTCGCTCTCCCTCTCTCCGTCTCCCACTTCATTTTACAGGATGATGTATCGCCCCCACCCTCGCCGTCTTATCGCTCACCCATCTGTTCCGTCTCACCTCTTTCGCTCGCCTCTTCTCGCCACTTCATCCTTTGCCCTCCATCTTCGCCACCTTTTTGCTTTATCATCTCCCCATTTGTCTCCCTCCTACCCTCAATAAATCCTCAAAGCCGCGTTCCACTTCTTCATTCTGTGTTTACGGCAGGTGCCACAGGACAAGAACTTCAGAAAGTTTGACCCTTTAAAACACAGACACACACACACTCATGGACACACACACACACACACACAGTTTTTATAAGCCGTTACCAGTGTGCTTTATTTCATGTGATTATTGATGCACCGTAAACACAGAGCCAATAAAACCGGAGACGAGTTTTTCGTTTTTACTGCTCAGTAAATACAAGATGGAGGAGAGGATGGGAGGTGAAGGGTACCCTGGAGGCTGAGGGTGAGGGTGAGGAAGAGGAAGAAAACATTGTTTGTTTGGGGTTTTTTTTTGGCTGTCTCCATTTTTAATCGTGTCGTCTTGAGGCACCTCATTCGACGTCGTTTTTTTTTTAATGACATCCGACGTGAAAAATCAAGTGTCATGAGCTGTTTACCTCCACATGCCCCGGTTACATAACAGCCCTGGGTGGATGCATTCACTTTCATTCACTTTCTTTTTTTTTTTCGTTCTTATGCAGATTTGACCTAAATTTGCCACTTGCCACATCAGGGAACTCGCTTTGAGCCAGAAAATGAGACAAAAGGCGCTGTGTTGTCCTAAAGGGGACCTAGAACAATGGAGTTGTTATTCATGTTTGTTCTCTTGTGCTAGCATAGAAGCTATGGAATATTAGCTTTGCCTCAGAGGTTCGACACCCTTTCCCTCACATGTATGATCACGTGATGTTACGTTGCTAGCTAAACAACAGTGATAATTAGAGCGACGCAGCTGTGTAGTGTGGACACATCCTGCCTCATGTCTCCTATGGCCCAGAACTAGACAGATGATGGACAGAGAGAGAGATAGGAAGGTGGATGGATGGATGGATGGATGGATGGATGGATGAAAGAAATATAGAAAGAAAGAAAAAGTTGGTTGGACTCGTGGACACAGTTGGTTGGACTCGTGGACACAGATAGAAAAGTGTATGGATGGATGGAAAAAGAAAGAAACAAAGTTGGTTGGAATGGATGGATGACTGATAGAGGTATGGATGGATGGAGGGAAAGGGATGGGAGGCGAAGGGTACCCTGAAGACTGAGGAAGAGGAAGAGGATGGAGGGAAAGTGGGCAAAGAAGAAAGAAAGACAAGGAAAAAGTTAGGTAGTGTTTGATGATGGATAGATACATAGATTGCTAAGTTTATGGATGGATGGAGGGAAAGAGAAAAGAAAGAAAGAACGAGAGAAATAAAGAAGAAAAAAGGAAAAAGAGGAAAAGTTGGGTGGAATGGATGATGGACGCATTGATGGAGGAAGGGATGAGATGGATCGATCAATAGATAGATAGATAAAAGTGCTTCTTCAGTCTAAGTCTCTTTTACAGAGTCTGTCACCCCTGATATCCCAACTCGTCCTTTCTCCCTTCGTTCAGTTCATTTCTATTTCATTTACCAACTGAAGCAGGTTAATACCTGGCTTCCTCTTCCTCTAATTTCTTCCGACAGCCGACGATTGAAAACTCTCACGACCTCCAGCCTCTAAACACACTCGTCCGGGGGTGAAGCGAGTGATAGATCGACCGACAGAGGGAGGGGACACAGAGGGTGTCAGGGAAAGATGAATCGACGCGGGGAGTAGAAGTAAATGAAAACACCGGATAGAAAGAGAGAGAGAGAGGAAGAAAGATAAATGGAGTGAGTGGAGAGGTGAGACGGACAGAGGGAGAGAGAGAGAGATGGATGGATTTGTGGGAGAGTAAAGGCCAGGTGGAAGTGTGGAGAGAGAGAGAGACGGAACGATGGCCACAGGGAGGGAAGGAGGGAGGTAAAACAAATAGGACGAGGAAGAAGAGGAAGAGGAGGGAGAAGAGGTTGGCTCGCATTTGGAGAGGCCAACTGTTGGCACCCTGGGTGGAAGAAGAGGAGGAGGAGGAGGAGGATGAAAGGAGGAGGAGAGGAGATCGAGGGGAGGAAAAGAGAAGAGTGGTAATTTTTCTTGTGCCAGGGGCAGGGAGAGAATTAGAGCGTGTGTGTTTGTGTGTGTGTGTGTGTATGTGTTAGGGAGAGAGAGAGAGAGAGAGAGAAAGAGAGAGAGAGAGAGAGAGAGCCTTTTGGCAAGCGGTAGCATTTGAGTTTGGCAGCGTTTGGCTTGTCGATCTACACACACACACACACACACACACACACACACATATATCTCATATCACCTTCAGCCTCTAATGCCCGTCAATCAAACCAGAGGTGTCATCACACACATGCAACAGATGTCCAGGCTGCATTAACCTGACTTTATCACACTGCGATAAAGTCGAGTATTATTTAAGACCCAGTCTGAGGGAGACCTCCTCCTGGTCCCTGAGCTACCAGAGCTCCAGGCGCTCCATGGGTCAAGTGGTTTGTGCAAATTTAATTGCAAATTTGTTCCAGAATGTGTGCTAATTAAGAGATGTTTCCCTGCAAAGCGGGCGTTTTGCCCTGATCTAGTTTAACCCTCTCTCCTCCTACGACTGTTAGTCGATCTAAATGTTTAGATTTGTGAAGATGTCAAACGTGTTTTCCTGCTCCATGCGTTCAGTTTTCACTGATCAGGCAATAATTTAACACATTTATACGTTTCATTGATAGAAACCCACATATTATGTGTAATGTTAGAAGCCATAAAGCTGGGTTGAGGAGCACTATAAAGATTTCTTTATGGCCTCTACTGAGGAAGAAGGATTAATTAGATAGCTAGCTAGCTAGCTAGCTAGATGGCTAGGTAGTTAGGTACAGTAGATGGGTAGGTAAGTAGATAGGTAAATACTGTAGGAAGTAGGTAGAGAAGGTAGAGTAGGTTAGTGGAAAAGAGCTACTGTAGAGCTAGCTAGCTTGCTGAATAGGTAGGTAGGTATTGGCTAAGTTGCTAGCTAGCTAACTAGCTAAACGGCCCTAAGCAAGTTGCTTAGGATTTGCTTTCAAAAAGTTAGGCTTCAATTATAATTATAAAGTAAATTTTTACTCTTGAGAGTGTATTTAATATCCCCAGAAGACAATTTGGAGGGAAATTATTGATTTCCATTTCACAAGATTTTAATAAAAGTTGTAATTCAGAAGCATCCCTGGGCAGGATACTGAACCCCAAACCTCCCCTGATCTGTGTCATCAGTGTATGAATGTGTGTGAATGGTTAAAGCTACTGTAGGTAGATCAATTCCACCAGTATGTGAATGGGTGAATGTGACTCACCCTGTGAAGCTGTAAAGCACTCAAAGACTAGGGGGAAAAGAGGCAGCATAAGTACCAGTCCACTACAGATTACCATATCTGTCGTATCAAAACCAAAGAAGACGTACGCAAACATATTTCACGTTTCAGTCAAGATGGTGGAAAATATTCAAGACCGCAAAACCGATCATACTGGCCATACGACATTGGTTTGCTTCTACATAGCAGCCGAGCATAAATAAGGGATGAGGGGGGATGAAACTTACATGAGAACAGACGAGATGAGAGGCAGAAACAGAGCGAGGAGGGGGAGGACAAAAGCGAGGACGAGGCTTCGTCTCCCGTTTGTTTGTCTCTCTCGGCCGCTGCTTGTTTTTCATCCTTTTCTTCCATCTACAATGAAGATGGAGGACGATAAGCGGCGGCTGTGATTAAACAATGCCTCGCTATTAATCTGCGTTATTGTCTGCCTCTCTTTTTTTCTCTTTTTTTACTTGTTTACTGGTGTTATCTGTCTCTCCACTCTGAAAATCTTTTTGTCCCTCTTTGCGTTTGTGCTCGCTCTACGCCGTTTGTGTTTGGCTTTTAATCGCTCCATCTGCTGCTCCCCGTCCACTGATCCATCCTTCATCCTCACATCATTCGCCGTCTTCTTGTTTTCATTCTTGTGCTCCTCCTCCTCCCTCCTCTCGCCTTCCTTCCATCCACACCATGAAATATGTGCACCCAACGATTGCTAAAAAGGTTTTTTGGGGCTCTCTAAAGGATCTCCAACGTCTCTTGGCCGTCGCCATGGCAACCGGCTAGCGACGCTAAAGAGTCCGAGCATCGTGTTGCGTAATGAGGTTTTACAACCATGTCGTTATTGCACGCCAAGAAAACGGGCAAAGGAAAAAAAAAATTGTTTGCTCAACTGCACACAACATCTGGTTTCTCCAGGTGGTGTAGTTTGTCTAAATATAACCAAAATGTCGTGTAATCAGGTGAGGAAATTGTAGGGTGTTATCTCATCTACCTCAGGGTAGAAATAACTTAACCGTAACACGACATAAAGACGGAAGGGAGCGCTGTGGACGCTTTCATTCGGATGATTTTGAGTCCGATATTGAAGCATTCATAGTGATACTCACATTTACAGTTGTGTTTGCCCTCGATTTGGAAAAAGTGACAGATTACATAATCAAAACCTTTTAATGCAGTTTTGGTGCCAGGACACTGTAAATAGACCTGGATGTTGGGGAACAACTACCCATTCTTTCAGATATTCAGATATTTTCATCTATAATATCTTAGTAATAGTCAAACCTATGTTACAGTAAATTATCTCAGTCAACCAGAGCAGTTTTTATACAATCTACTACAATCAGACATGTTATTTATCTGCCTTTTAAAAGTGTAATGACGTTAGTTTCCTTGTCTTCTATTACTGTATCTTAGCACATAATAGCAATCTAAGCCGGGTCAAGTGATTATTACTTCATATAATACAGACTGTATATAGTGTTAAATACTGTAGTATTCATGTTTGAGTCAAGAGGCACTTGTAGGTTGATGTTTACGTACCGTTCTGCCTCAACAATAACACAACTGTACATAAGGTTGTTGTTAAAACTCGTGTAAATCATGAAATATGCAAATGCGCCGCAGCCGCCTGCACGGCCTCCTAACGTTTGTGTTTTTATCATTCAGTCGCTGTCGTCTCCATTTTTAGCTCACAACCCAACTTAGCTCTTCACGCCTGACGGATGAAACGAATCGCATCTCCGCAAACCAGTTACAGTCATTCCAAAAAGCCTCTCTCTCTCTCTCTCTCTCTCTCTCTCTCTCTCTCTCTCCCTCTCTCTCTCTTGTTGTTTCCCAGGCCCCTGAACCGGCTCTTCCTTGGATGGAGGATGCAAAAAAAAAAAAAAAAAAAAAGATGTCTGACAACACAAGCTGTTACATAAACTCTTACGTAAAGTCAAAGTGTTCGGTCGAAGCCCTGACCCATGAGGAATGAGACGAGAGAAAAGAACAAAACAAAAACAGCGACCGACATCTCCCGGTCGATCCACAGATTCCTGCGACTCCTCGCATGAGGTCGAAGGATCTGAGGTTCTCTCTGTTCTCCAGACTCTCGTCTTTGGCTGTCAGGCCTTTGTAGATGTGACTAAATGAGGGCGAATCCGCCACATAGCAGTGGCTGGGAGCGAGGGAGGCCGTCTCTCCTCAGCGCTGTTTAACTCTGTGTGTTTAATATGCAGACGCAGGGAAAAAGGTGTTAATGAAGAAACCGCGATCTGCGAATATGTAAATCAGGTGGTTTGACTCCGAGCCGCTCTGTAAATACGGTCTCGCGTTCTTTCCCTCGTTTTTTTTTTTTTTTTCGCCCATTTTGCATATTTCCCTTCAATTTTTAATGGCCCGGCAGTCGCTGCCTCTTTCCTCTTTCCTCCCTCTGTTTCGCCTTCTTTTCTTTTTTCATTTCTTCGTCTTCTTCTACTTCTGCTCCCTGCCCGAAAACTGCTAAGTGCACTCTTGTCCTCATGAGATCCTCTGCAAGTAGCACATCATACACATGGCTGAGAAAGAGAGAGAGGAAGAGAGAGAGAGAGAGAGAGAGAGAGAGAGGGAGCGAGGGAAAGAGAGATTTGTCGTCTCTCTGCTCCTCTGCTGCTCACAGAGGAAGCCCATCAGCGGAATATGGGGAAATCTGTTGAGAAGTGGCAGCAGAAATAGCTGAAACATCTGCAGAGAGCACAGCTGTACGGATGGATGGATGAATGGGTGAATGGGCTCACCTCCTGGAATTCACTGTTTTACCACTTTGTCTTATTGTATCATATATATATACAGCGGTACACCTCTGCTTCCATCTTTATTCTAGTTTTCTGTTCTATTGTTTTTATCATTTTGGGTTGCTTTGGTTTTAGGAACAGATTCTAATCCTTACTCAAAGTTTTGACATTAGAAGAAAGTGATTGGACGGTTTCTACTGTTGGTCCTGGAACAACATAGAGTTATGATGCTGTGGGTAAAACAACCAGAGACGACACAGCTGGAAAAGCAGAGTTTGCCTAGTTCGGATCTGTTCCTTTGGAAAAATATTATATAATAGTTAGATTTCACTAAAATCACAGTGTCATGGAAGTCACATTAACCTTTTACATACATATATTATCATCCCACATCACAGAAATTGAAAACAATATTGTATTTATTACAACTTGTTTTTGCTATGTTGCCATGGAAACGCACTAAAAAAAAGTTACAATAGAGGATTAGATTGTCCCTAGGATGACCAAGGCTAGGTAAGGCTAAGTGAATTATGCAGCTCTGCAAGTCACATTTACATAGTTTTTCTGGGTTTTTTTTCTAATATATACAACACTCTCTTGATATTTGTATCTCATCCGGCTCACATCTGCGACAACAGAGTGTTTGAAGATCACTTTTCGCAACATTTGCAGCAAACGAGAAACAAAAGAATAGAGAGTAAAAAATGATTCCCAACACGCCACCTCAGCATTAACATACTGTACTGTAAAATGTACGAGCAGCTGTGACTGATGCCCCGGTGCTCTTTGCACACACATGCAAATGAAGCATATTAAATCTGAATTGAGGAGAGAGGAGATGCGGGGGGATAAATGATGATCAGGAGAGACATGAAATGTGTGTGTGTGTGTGTGTGTGTGTTCTCTCATGCGAGCATGCAGACTGTGTCTTACTCCTACTGCTCTATGCGTGCATGTATATGTGTGTGTGTCAGCTTCTATCTGATCCCACTCTACGCCCGATGGGAGACAGTACAGTACTGTGGTGGTGGTGGCGTTTGTCGGCTCCTGTCCGACCTTCGGAATCGCCTCCCCTTCTTCTTCTTCTTCATCTTTATCCTCCTCATCCTCTCCCTTTATTATCTCTTTGTCCTCTCCTTCTCTTCCTCCGTCTTTTCTCCCCTGGATCTCATCCTCATCCTGTCTCTTCCCCCCTCCTCCCCATCATCTTCTCCTCTGTCCCTTTCTTCTCCTCGACTCCCAGCAGATAACAGCATGGGAGCTCCACTGGATTATAGCATGCCATGCATCCATGTATGTGTGTGTGTGTGTGTGTGTGTGTGTGTATATGTGTGTCTACATGTATGGTATATAATGTATGCATGATGCTTTAATCCATCACAACTTTAATGCCGATAGGAAGGCGCTAACATGCACACGACTTTGATTCAGAAGTCACACACTTGACAGAGTTACGGTATATGGGGAATATTAGCAACTGTGATTTGTGTGTGTCTGTGTGTGTGCGTGTGCGTTATGGGTGGGATAATGGGGGGGTGACACACTTCTTCTCGTCTTCGTGGTTTCCATGCCAACCATACAGCACATCCTCCATACTGTGATGTTTCAGTCTTACCTTTAAGTCTAAGTCTCAGCAGGTTTTGGTATTAAAAGGCTATTAAAGTGTAGAAAAACTATACATCTGTCTGTCATCCATCCATCCATCCATCTATGCATCCATCCATCAATCAATCTGTCTAAATGCCCTACATACGTCAAAAACCCAGGTTCAAACACAAGCTAACAAACCCGAGGCAGAAACACAAGACGTGGGAACGAAGGAACGAAGACAGCGGGGCTCAGGGACACATCCAAAGGACCGACTCTCAAAAAAAAAAGAAGAAGAAGAAGAGAAAAAACAGGCATCAAAGCAGGAGCAGCAAAAAGGCAAAGACCCAACGAAGACAGAACTGAGAGACCAGACTTAAAGTGACAAGAGAGACAGGTGGAGAGACGAGGAGATCAGGAGGACACGAGACGAGAACGGACAGGAAGCCAGGGCCACCTAGAGAACACTAGCGTTAGCATTAGCGTTAGCGTTAGCTGCGTGTCCATTGTAGTTTTTGTGCAAAATAAAAGCGATATTTCTGAAATGGCGATAAGTTATAATTGCGATCTTGAAGGCTCTTCTTCACTCTTGTTCCTCCACTTTTGAGGAAGATGGACGTACAAAACATTTTATATTTTCATGGTTTTATTGGATGTCTTATCTCATTCAGTCCAGGACGTGTCCCCTGCCTTTTAGCGCTATGTGAGCTAAAGAGTTAAAGGTACAAAGCGGGGAAAGATGACGGATGATGCACAGAGGCAGAATCGCACTCAGCCTCTAACACCCTTCCTCCCCTCCATCTTCCATCTTCCTCCTCCTCCTCCTCCTCCTCCTCCTCCTCCTCCTCTCTGGGTTCCAGCAGAGGCTGTTTGTGCTGGTTTTCTCAACACAAGCCTCTTACGCAACAATCGAATCACGGGTTCGGCTGCTGAGCTTCACGCCTTGATTGTCATCGCGCTGTCACAACTCTGGACGGACGCGGCATCCGTAATCGGGTCAACGCTGCGCTTTTGGGACTCGACTTTGGGAGCCAGAAAAGAGAAACCACGGAGAAATCTGAACGTGTTTTGTGCGGTTTTCGTAGGAGAAGCAACACTGGGCAGCTGTAGGGAGGCTCAACGGTCTTATATGTGAAGATCAGTGAGATTTCGTGTTTGTTTAGGCTTCATCAGAGCAATTTTGTACTTCAGTCAGTCAGGCTGCAGAGTCAGGAGTGTATGTCTGTGTGTGCATGTGTGTGACAGAGTTCCCAGGTGTCCTGGAAAACCTGGAAAACGATTGACCAATCTTCCAGTCATTGAAAACATATGGAAAATGAGCAAAAAAGGGGTCAAATGTCCTGGAAATTCTGGAATTCTGGAATATAGTCTCTGGTTAGGAGTGGGAACCCTGGTGTGAGGAAACTTCACACATTTCCTGTACTTTTTATTTTTTTTAATCATCTCTGTAATTACGATTGTCTTGCCTACATCAATCTGCATTTTTGAAGCCCGGCGTCAACATCTGTACGGGCGACACGGCGTAAACAAACACCAGCTGTGTCAGGCAAGATTAGTCCCCGAGATACCTCCGACGAAACTCCGAGTAGCTACATTTTGAAAAATCTTATTATGAGAAAAAACAAAAAAAAGCGAAACATGAAAAGTTACGTTTCAATCGGAGTGGTGCAGAGTCATGAAAGATGAAAACCTCCCGCTGCGATGCAGAGTCTGTTTTATGTGTTTGGACTTCAGTTTTCCCTCCTTTTTCTTTTCATTTTGAGAGGCAGCTTCAACTTCCATCTTTTCAGCCGCTTTTAAATTCCTCCTCATGCCCTCCTTCTTCATCTTCTCCAACTTTCCCCCCTTTTTTTTCTATCTCTGCATCACAGACTGTAATCTCCTCTTCCTCCTCCTCCTCCTCGTCCACATCTTCAACCCCTCAAATCATCCATCCGTCTCCGCCATCCCACACACACACACAGCTGGAGACCGCTTGCCAGGAGTGCACATGTGGGAGAGGACTGTGTGTGTGTGTGTGTGTGTGTGTGTGTGTGTGTGTGTGTGTTTTCTGCTGCTTCTCATCACGTCTTCCATGGTATCATTAAACCTGGTAATATCTCTCCCCTTAAGAGCTCTTTAACTCTCCAGCTCCCTCAAAATTGTTTTGAGGTTTGTCTTGTTGCTTCTTTTCTCTCGGCCTACAGTACCTGCTCCCATATGAGTGTGTGTGCGTGTGTGTGTGTGTGTGAGTGTGTGTGTGAGTGTGTGTGTGAGAGAGAAGAGAGAGAGACAAACACAGTTAGGTTCACACCAGCTCGTGTGATTCGACCTCAGTAAGAAGCAGTCCAAAAGTAGCGTTCCAGACAGTTTGTCCCAGTCGATTACATGTTTTTTTATATATATATGATTGTAAATGTGTCGTGTAACTAACCTGCTCTCTGTTTAGTCACGTATTCATTCATTTTATGTTTATTGACTGTCTGAGAGCCGGTCCGAGCACCTGAGATGAGAAATAACAGCCTCAGGAAGTCAATCCCTCAAAGATCAATAAGCATGAGGAAACATTATAATGCCGAAAGGTTTGATCTGCGACCGGGTATTTCGCCTATAGATCTTTCATCGATCGAGCATCATTTAACCCCTTTTCATAATAAAAACAAGTGGATATCAGCACTGAGGTATGAGCTGAAAAGGATGTGAGCGCAACAACAAGAAGATCGCTGCAAAACTGAAATAGAAAATTCCCCCACAGGATATTTTGAGAGTGCTCCGGTACAGCGGGGTGCTGCCAGACTGTCAAGCTAAAACACAGACTCTACTGCGGTTTTTCCTCAAATGATGTTACGAAATAATTCAGAAATGCAGCATCCAGCCCGATCGAACTGCTCCTATGTGTGTGTGATAAGTTATAATTTGGATGGGACTTGTCAACAGTTTTGTTGCTATTGACACCCATCAAAAAATGAACAGATCAGGAATAATAAGAAGAAGAAGAAGAAGAAAGAGGATCGATAATGAGAGCGATTGATCTCGCTAATGAAGAGCTAAATGAGCCTAAGGAGCAAATTAGATGATATGAGGTAGACTGGATGTGAGTAGAGCAGCATGGAGAGAGTAATAAGTAGAAACCGGTGCAACATTTATGATGCTACAGAGAAATTTCTGCCTTTTTTAAGAGTTTAAAACTAAAGTTTACAAGCCTGATGACCTGATACGGTCACCAAGGCCACAAAAAGCAGAGCTATAAAGAAGAGATCTTTCACTTGATGTTGTGATTATTGGTTCCAGGTTCAGCTCAGTCAACACAGGTTCAACCAGATCAGTGTAAAAGGATGAGAGCAGAGTCATAGTATCATCCATTATTGAACAGACAAACATGTAATATCAGGTCATGTGATTATAGTCTCCCAGGCTTTGCAGGTTCCTTCTCTCTGATGACAGAAACCCACTGAGATAGTAAACATTTCACCCGCTGTAACCCTTCATTCTGGACTCTACTTCTCTTTTATATTTCTATTGTTACGACTGTGCCGGAAGTGTTTGTCTGGGGCGAGAGTCACCTCCTCTTCACCTTTCTCGCTTTTCTTTCTTTCTTCCCCCAGAAAGAGCGCTCTGTTGTTTGAGTTTTTACACTTTAACCTATAAACGTTTTATGATCTCACCTCTACTGTGTGTGTGTGTGTGTGCGTGTGTGTGTGTGTGTATTAGAGGAAGAGGGATTTAGAGGTTCCGCCAGAAGCAGAAAACACTAAAAGTGAAGAGTGTGTATAAATCAGCCTCACTCAAGAAAATGAGTTGTTTGCTGCTGCGGTTCCCTGAGATGCTCTCTCTCTCACACACACACACACACACACCTACAACAAATAATGCCTGAAACCACACACACACACACACACACACACACACACACACACACACACACATACACAGACGTACAAACACACGGAGCTTCCAACTGCCGTAAATCAAAAGTAGAACTGGAGCCAGAAGAAAATGGAAAGAGATGGAGGCCGAGATATAAACAGAGGCCGTGTCCATTAAGTAATGCGATGAGGTCTCAACTAATCAAATTAAACTGTCACTCAATCATTCACTTCCCTAGGAAGTTTAGGACCTCTCTCTCTCTTTCTCTCTTTCTCTCTCTCTCTCTCTCTCACACACACACACACATAATACCAAAACTTTGCCATTAAACTGATTTACAACTCCCCTGGATTCAGTCTGAGGCTTTTCAATCAACAATACCTTTTGTTGACCTTTTTTTTTTCCACCACTCTCTCCATACTTTTTTTTTTGGTCTCTATTTCTGGCGGCACAAGTTCTCTGCTCAGTGAACTTGCAATGTGTGTGTGTGTGTGTGTGTGTGTGTGTGTGTTTGTGTTGACAGACTGGGGCTTTAGGGCGACTGTCTGACAGAGGAACAGTCTGGGGAGCAGGTGTCAGAAAAGTAACAAGGTAGAAATACAAAGAGAGAGCGAAAAAGACGAGGAGGAGAGGAGGGGGGCGAGGAGCCAGGTAACGTAGAGCGTAGAGCGGGATCGAATCTGTCGGAGGAGACTCGGCTAACGAGGTTACGATCCGAGCGTTCCCCTGTCTGATTGCGATCCTGTCTCTCTGTTGGTTATTGGAGTGGACGCTAAAGCAGTTTGTTTGGACTAATACGCGTAATGAGATCACGCAAAGTCCTCGAAAAGTGATTCTTGTTCTTCTGGACTCGTCCGTGACGGTTTGGGAGTGCGTTCGAGTGATGAAACAGTCAAGGAAACTTGACCCGGTGAAGTTATTCCTTCTCCCTCAGGTTTCTTTTACCGAGGAAAAACACTCAAAACTAAACTGTGGATTTATCAGAACAAGTGAACCCAAGAGCACAAACATGTAATTTAGTGTGTTGGGAGGTTTTGAGGGAAGCCCAGGAGCCCGGCAACTAGAATTTACCTTTCCACTTTCCAAGGCAGAAATGTTTAGCTTGGAAATGGAAAACCTAATAAAATTCATCCCGAGGGGAGCACCAGTTTGTGAACTTCTAATCCAGTCGTCGGTAAGAGGTTTCAATCACAGCCACAAACCCGGCTGTGAATCCAGATCGCGTCCAGTGTTGTGTAGTAAACGAAAGAGTAAATGAAAGAGTAAACGAAAGAGTTCACGTCCATTCGACTTTTCAGTTGGTTGTTTTGTCCTCTCTCACCTGGTCTCTCTTGGTTTTTGTCACACAATCCTAACAAGATGTAAGAGTTAGAGCACGTAGAGCAGAATGCAGGGTACGTAGGGCTCCGTAAGGGTGAGATAGGACATTTAAACATAAACTCTGCCATATTAAATGGAATGGAATGGAATGGAATGGCATGGAACAGATTGGATCAGAATGGAATGGAACACGATGGAATAGAATGGAGTCCAATGGAATGGAACAGGATAGAATGGAATGGAATGGAACAGAATGGAATGGAACAGAATGGAATGGAATAGAATAGGATGGAATGGATTGGAATGGAACAGAACAGAATGAACTAGAATGGAATGGAACAGAATGGAATGGAATGGAACAGAATGGAATGGAATGGAACAGAATGGAATGGAATAGAATAGGATGGAATGGAATGGAATGGAACAGAACAGAATGAACTAGAATAGAATGGAACAGAATGGAATGGAATAGAATGGAATCCAGTTGAACAGAATGGAACAGAATGGAATGGAACAGAATGGAAAGGAATAGAATGGAATGGATTGGAGTGAAACAGAACAGAATGAACTAGAATAGAACGGAACAGAATGGAATGAAATAGAATGGAATCCAGTTGAACAGAATGGAATGGAATGGAGTAGAATGGAACAGAATGGAAAGGATGGAATGAAACAGAACAGAGTGAAATAGAATGGAATGTAACAGAATGGATTGGAATATAATGGTTTAGATAGTTTAGATGTCCACGTTTGCAGTATCAGCTTACACTGAGGCACATTCAACATGTTTTGCGCTTGTTTTTTTATTAATAATACTGTAGTATCTTCAATTATAGTGGTCATAGGAAAGTCCATCTGATTATAGTGGAGGCTGTAATGTTTAACAGCCTGAATTTACAGGTTATTATTAAACTCCATTTAGGGTCTGGGAGTCTCTAATGAGACAACACAACTGGTGCACCAAAAGTCTTTATGGAGAATAACTGATAACGAATCCATGAAACCATGAAACCATGAGAGTCTGAAAAAGGTAGAAGAGGAGTGATGGCGAGCACAGAGCTATAGACATATAGAGAGGGGGTGGGGGTGAGGAGGTGTCGCAGATGGGAGTGCTGCTCCAGCCGGCACCGACTGTAAATAATGAAAGCACTCCAGTGTGTGCGTGTGTGTGTGTGTGTGTGTGTGTGCTGTATGTGTGTGTGTGTGTTGTCAGCAGGTGTAATTGGCTAGATTAACGCATCCATATGTTAATGAATCCCTCAGGTGTTTACCCGGAGCGTGTTTTCACCTGAACTGTGTACACTGAGCTGAGTTGTTTGTGCTGCGTGTGTGTGTGTGTGTGTGTGTGTGTGTGTGGGTGGGTGGACTGCATATCTCTTCACACAAACCACAATCTGCGTGTGTGTGAGAACATGACAAGCCGTATGTGTGCTCACATCCATCCATGTACATGTACATGTTCTTTATTGTTGTAGATTACACCACTCTGTCTATTTGTATATGCAAGGTGTTCAGTAATCCGTCACTGAGTGTGTGTGTGTGTGTGTGTGTGTGTGTGTGCTCCCCCCTCAGTGAACTCAGTGTGTATTGAGTCGTAACCCTTCACAGCTCAGTTGAGTCCATGCATTACTCATGCTCCCTTCTCAGCCTCTTACTGCCTCCTTCCCCTGCTCTCCTACTCTACATCCTTCATGTTTTCCTAATTGTTCACATTTTCCTTTCCTTCTTTTGCCATTTCGCTCATCCTGTCTCAGAGTTTTTCAACTAAATGTATCGAGGGCATCGTGTCTTGGGTCCTATCCACAACCGTTTTTTATTGTGGTATTTAGGAGTTCTGCAAACCTCCTCCATCTTCCTACAGCAAGTCATTGAAACTCCTAAAACTGGAAAATCATCCTATGAAGAAGTTTTGTGAATAGTTAAGTCTCCTAGTTAGTAAGAACTTTGATTTTCCGTGTAGTTGATAAAATACATAAACCGCGATCGATTCTCTGATACGATTAAAGAAAACCAGCCCCGAGATCAAAAAACGACGACCGAGGGGGGGTTTTAATGTCTCTTCCTTCCTCTCCTCCCGCTTGTCCTGCACTAATGGGATCCAGCGGAGCAGTTGTAGGTGTTGTCCTCCTCCCTCGTTTCACATCTGATTAAACAGCATCCTCATCCTCACTCTCAACCTGACGCCACGCTGGAAATAGCAAATCCAGCCACTTTTATCCTCCTCTGTTGCTGTGCTCACCGGCTCGCCAATGAAAACAATCTCCATCCATCCCTCTCTCTCTCTCTCTCTCTCTCTGTCACTCTCTCTCTCTGTCTCTCTCTCTCTCTCACTATGTATCTATCTCTGTCCCTCTCTCGTTCCTCTCAGCCGGACCAAAGCCTATTTGAGAGTGTCGGTTGACAGTGAAGCTTTATGATGACACAACCAGGTGGAAACGAAAGCTCTCTCTCTCTCTCTCTCTCTCTCTCTCTCTCTCTCTCTCTCTCTCTCTCTCTCTCTCTCTCTCTCTTTCTCTCTCTCTCTCTCTCCCTCTCTCTCTCTCTCTTTTTCACTCTCTCTCTCAAGCTCTGCAGGAAACTGGAGGCCAGAGAGAGGCCAATCTGATCTGATTGCTATAGGAGTAAAAGAAAGTAATAAATGTCACACACTCGAAGCGTTTTGAATTCTAGGCATCGGACTGATTTTTCCAACGCTTTAGACTGCAGTGGGAAGTGCAAATGCTGCATAACAGCGCAACTATGTCACATAGGAATACATAGAACCATACTCTGACTTTGCTCAGTTTAGACATCGACCGGGACTCACTTTTCAGCTGCTGTGATGACATTTGAAATGCTGCTTCGCCAAAAGTTAAAACCTGGAGTTCTGGTAGAGATTTAAAGCACGCCAAGGTGTGAAGAAAATGACTTTGTAAAAGCAATAGAGCAATAACAATATGGTTATTGTTATTGTTATTATAGCAATAATAATGGTACTTATTACTGTTGTTATTATTATCAAGATTAGTAAGTAAAGCTTACTGCATGCATCATATACATGTGTATATACACACACTGATGTTAATGATATTTTCTGGGATGAGGATTTCAGACGTTTTCAATGATTAGATTCATTCTTTGTGGATTTCATAAGATTTCCCTTTCAGCCACATAAATATGTCATTACGGCGAAACACGGCCACACACTGTGAAATGGAAACGTCAAAGCGAGACCGTCTCTTTTTAAAACTGTTAAATCACCTCATCTCTCGCTGATCATCTATCATCTGATTATGTAACAACGATATCTTTGCCTCGTTTGTTGTTGTTGTGTTGATTGCGAGCGGTGCAAACATCACGGCTAAGTGCATTGACAGATCTGATAAACGTGCCACCTCACCTGTTTTCACACATGGAGCAGAGCTATTTCTGATCCGCTCCACGACCTTCGTTTCCTGTTTTTTTTTTGTGCATTTCGTTACGCTCTGGTTGCCGCACACGTACTCTCAGAAACACACTGCGCTGTGCGTTTCCGAGCTCGTCCCCCGGGTGCCTCTAATTGAAAACGTCTGAACTGTGGCTGCACCGTTCGCTGCCCCGTTGTCAGAGATGGGGGTAAAAAAAAAGACAGAAATGTTATTAAAGCCTCGGGGATAAGTAAGCAGCCTCGTCCCATGGAGAAATGTCAACTCTGGGGCTTGACCTTCATCCCAGCAGAGGCGCCTCCTCGTTTTCTGCATGAGGAAACGAGACGAGCGTGAATTTAATTGTCTTTTTTTTTTAGGATGTGACTCGTCCCTTGAAGCTTTTTAACCTGAGTCTAAATCTGGACGATTTACCGAATGTGTTTTCTCTCTGAAAACAAGCCGCCATAGCTTTCCTCACATATGGCATCTGAGATTTTGTGTATATTTTGTCTGTTTTATTAAACTTGTGTGACAGGACAGTTTTAGCTATAATCAATGCATTCATTTCTCTAATTTCAAATCTGCATGGACTCTATGTACCCTTTAAGATGATTTTCCATGATAGTCCATAATATTATGCATGTTATTATACCTGAAACAAACTTTTTATCAGCTTTTTTCGTGTTTTTTTACCTTCCCTCTGGCTTTTATGGCTTGTTCTCTGGTCACACTAGTTGTTCCTTTTGAAAATGTATAATTTAGACTCAGAAAAGAGAAGAGAAAACCTGGATGGTTTCAAGACAGTGTCCTTGAGTCCTAGAGTTTCTTTTATCGTCAAAATAGTATTAACATAATGCTTTTTCATCTTGCCATATTGCAGTCTACAAGCTATAAACACAAAATGGAAGTTAAAAACTTTCAATAATCACAAAAAAACACAATAAAAATACAACATAAGGTGAAAATAGATGTATCACTAAAGATTTAGAATACGCTAAAATGGTTCTGCCATTTTTGGTTGGACTGGGAGCATCGAGGTAAAAAAACCTGAAGTGAACACAGCAGGAGTGTTGAGGCGGATCGCTTAGCAATCTCCATCCATGCGGCAGCGCTTTGTCTCTGACCTCCTGTCCGCCCGCCGCCAGGACACTCTCTTGGCTTTTAATAGACCTCTCTGCCATTGAACTCTCTTATCGTCGAGCCGGAGCATAAATCTGCAAAGGTTAATTATGTGGAATACACCTCCCTGAGCGCCGTCTTTCCTCTGTTGCTTTCTATCCAGGAAGATCATCGAGGTGAAGATTATCGACGACGAAGAGTACGAGAAGAACAAGTCCTTCACCATCGAGCTGGGAGAGCCCATCCTGCTGGAGATCGGCCAGAAACACGGTATGTAATTCCATGTGTTTGTGTGTTTATGTGTGTGTGTGGCAGCTACAAAGACAGTGACAGGCAGAGTCGTAATTGAACTGTCTCGTAAACAAGCCCAGACTTGCATTGATGTGTGTTTGTGTGTGAAATCTCCAATTTAAAGTTAGATCAGCTCGGGAAACATTTCAATTTAAAGGGTGTAAACAACATTTTCTGATGGGAAAAAAAAACAAAAAAATCCCGAAACCCCGCCTGGACAAGAACAGCTTCTGGAGGTGCCTGAAAACATTACAATTAAAGGAAAACGAAGCTTTGGAGTGTAAAGGTTTGAAAACGGTTTCCATGGAGAGGAGG
Organism: Karalla daura; assembly: GCA_029224185.1. Taxonomy (NCBI): domain Eukaryota; kingdom Metazoa; phylum Chordata; class Actinopteri; order Chaetodontiformes; family Leiognathidae; genus Karalla; species Karalla daura. The sequence goes on along the minus strand of CM055210.1, from coordinate 13,183,416 downwards.
TAAAAAAAACGAACATTCCGAGACAACGGTTGCCGGGCGACAAAGCTGTCTCTAAGCATGCGCATTTCTAGGCACCTGAAACTGTACCTGAAGACCAACATATGTGAACAACAAGGCCTCAAAGTACGGACTGAACTTAGAGGGTACTGCATCTAAAACACAGAGCGAGTGAATGGAATGGGATAGGATGGGATGGGATTGGATGGGATAGGATGGGATGGGATTGGATGGGATAGGATGGTATTGGGATTGGATGGGATAGGATGGGATTGGATGGGCTGGGAGGTTATAGGATGGGATAGGATGGGATAGGATGGGATGGGATGGGATAGGATGGGATGGGGTAAAACAGGAGAATAGAATAGAATAGAATGGGATAGACTTGAATGGAATAGAATAGAATGTTATAATATATATTAAAGTTGTAAACTATAAATATAAAAGTTATAAACTCAATGTACAAAAAAAGAAATCACAAAAACAAGAACGAGTGAGTGAATGAATGGACATCACAGTGATATGGTGTAGTTTAATATCTAGGAGTGGGTTGTAGTAGGGGGATTTGTGCCTGGATGTATTTGCAGATAACTCTATAAACTTAATGTCTAATGAACCATTTCGAAGGTGCACACAGCTACCTGGGAGTGCCAAATTCTGTGAAATCTAAACCATCGAAGCCCTTTTTTTTAGGGATGCAGGGAGCTTTAGAGGCTCATTACAGAGAGCTAATCTCTGGCAGGTAGCTCAAGGCTGGAAGAAAACCATCGCTGAAAGTCAATAAGTGGCTCCTCTGCTGCTCTCTCTGCTTTGCCTTGGCTCTTCAGAGATGATTTTTCACAGGATGAAGTTTAGAAGATGAAAGGAAAATATGGGAAGAACTGGAAAAACTCGATTTCAGCTCGCACCTGTCTTTGCTTTAATTCATTTCTCACTTTCACTAATTTATTCTCGATGCGCGACAGGTCCTGAAATTTCATCACGTTCTCGTCAGCTAAAAAAAACCCTCCAGCAAATCTGAACCGAGACGAAATGTAACATGAGACACAACTTAAACAAGTCAGAATTGTGAGATCAAAAGCCTAACGTCAAAGCAGAGTATCGTCTGTATGACAACGAGTAGTAGCTCATCAGTAGATGATGGTATTTAACTCAACTTTAAACTTAGTATCTCTTCATTCTGACTTAGCATTGGCGACATGTTTAGCAACACGTTTACATAGTGTTAACATACAGACCATACATGACATATGTTTCTAAAGTGACCTATATTCATCTCCTCTGGTCTCTAAGCTCAAACCAAAGATAAAAATCAGGATCAAAGACGATAACTAATGGTATGGACGCATGTTGCACATCGTGTCCGTTCGTATAAAAACCTCCGTGGTCACAACTGATGAATGTCACCTCGGGCTGGCAGGACTAATGGCTCTCCCATCAGCCTTCGTTATGCTCCGTGTTCGCCACTAATTGCGGCAGTTGTTTGATGGAGCGCCCGGCTCAATTAAAAACCCAGTGGCGGAGGTGGTGGCGAACACACACACACACACACACACACACACACACACACACACACACACACACACAGGCACACACACGTCTGTAGCCGACAGACGCTCTCCAGGTGCAGAGAGAGAGAGAGAGACGTGTCAGCCTCGGGGCCTGTTTCATTACAGGGGAAACAGAACTGGTTTTATATGCTGTCACACTCTATGTCGACGGACATCTATAGACACACACACACACACACACACACACACACACACACATATATATGGCATCACACCCCTGTACACTGCTATCAATTACAGCAGAGCGACACAGATAGAGGCTGACTCAGTTAATGACTGTCACTGTAGGAGTGTGTGTGTGTGTGTGTGTAGTTGAGGAGACATGTGAATCGATCAGGGGGGGGAAACACTGTGAAACATGTGGCTATAGAGAGATAGAAATGTTTTGCTCCATGGGAGAAAATATGATTCCCTGGCTGAGGCTGGGTGGGGGGTTCATATTAAAGTGACACGGGATGCTTCACGGCTCGGATTTCCCACGTGGTGTGGAATATTACTGCTTACACTGCGGACCTTTATTGCCTCGTTCACACTCTTACCAAGAAATCGGTCAACAAATGAGGAATAAGAAAATACATGATATGAGGGATGCGCGATAGCCACGGCTGATGGGAGGTGACACGGTCTGAGAAGGAAAAGCAGATGAATGGAGCTTTTAGTTCAGCTCTGGGGGTCTGGAAGGAGACAGATCTACAAGAAATCCGAAGAGGCTCATCTAGATGCCATGTTCCCGTTTTGTCTGTTTTTATGTGTATGTGTATGTGTGTGTCAGTTGGTTTGCATTAAACTGGTTCTGTTGGGATGGCATACTGGTAGAGTGGTTTTCCTCCACAGTTTTGTCCCACAGTCCAAAAACATGCATGGTCAATGGTCTCAGGTTACGAAAGCTTAAAAACTGCAAATGCACATGCTTGATGGCATCATATTTAAATTGGAATCAAAAAAAGTCAGATCTCAGCACAAAACTGGGATTGACCATCAAGACCTGTGTGACTGTAGTAATGTGTTGTAATTGTGAGAGGTGGTATCTGTTAATTACCAAATTACCATGGGTTTTCCCATGGTAATGGTTCTAGCCCATCTAGAACCATGGCCCATGGTTCTAGATGGGCGTGGGCATTAACCAGTTCATGTCTGTGTCCCAGGTGACTCCAATGAGAACAAGCCGTTGGTTGGAGCCGAGGAGGAGGAGGTGGCCAAGATGGGCTGTCCCAGCCTGGGAGAGCACACACAAGTGGAAGTGGTCATAGAAGAGTCCTACGAGTTCAAGGTGAGTGTGTGTGTGTTTCATGTGTGTGTCAACATGACGTTGTCTTCTTTAAAAAAACAAACAAAAAAAACGCCCTCAAAAGCAAACTGACCCGAAAATGCAAATTGAGCCTGAGCGATGATCTGAAGTGAGTGTCAGCTGTCTCGGTTCAGAGGGTGAATTATTCATCGTCATCGCATGTAATGGGCTCTCTAATGAGATGGTTGTCATTTCCATGGCACACAACAAATCATTTATTCAAAGTGAGCTGTCATCTTGTTTCACTACAAAACGGGCTTTAAGAGAAGAGAAGGACGGGTGGCGGTGGACCAGTCATCCAGCAAATTAGAAAATATATCTGCAAAGTCAGCTCGTAAATACTGCTCAGAGGATAGCAGGAGGAGCGCATCTTCACATTTAGTCCATCTGTAATGGAACTGTTTATAAGATGAGATATGATACGATATATCATATATAACGATATAGTCATACTATATCGTTATGACGATGTAGTATGACTTGATGATATATAATATGACATGATATACAGCAATATGTTCTAAAACAGCAATAAGACTAAGACTAACATGACATGATAAGATATGATACTATATACATATACACAATACCATACAATGAAATGACGCAATATGACACGTTAAGATACATTATGATTTGACTGATACGATACCATATGACACGATACGATACGTTAGGATATATCATGATACGACTTGATTGGTATGATACTGTACGACACAACACAAAGTGATATAGATGCAATACAATGTGACACAATACGAAACGATATGACACAATATGATGTGATGCAGTATGAGCCGTTATGATGTGTCGTAATGGCTGTGTTGTTACGATGATGCATTACGATATGTCATGATACGACTTGACTGATATGATACAATACGACACAATACGAAGTGATAGCGATACAATACGATAGATATGCTAACGATCAGTTACGACATGATACAATAAAATAAACCCAATATGGGCGTGCTGTAGCATCCATAAAAGCCACGAGGAGCAATACACACTATATATAAGAAAAAAACTTTCCAAAAATGACCTTTATATTCTGAGAGTCCGTGTTTGCGTCGACTTCATCTTCCTTTATATCGTCATCGTCATTTTGTAAGTAATCACATTTGTTTTCATCGCACCTTTCATTTGATCAAATGTCCACCTGTGTCTTCATTTGTGTGTGTGTGTGTGTGTGTGTGTGTGCAGAGAGCTGTAAATAAGATCCTCTGGCGAAACGAAAAGGTTACTCTACGTTTGTTACTCTTTTGTTTCCCCTTGCATGCGTTGTCCATCTGTCTGCATCTATCACACTCAGTGAATGTGTTAAGTCTTTACGTCTCTCACCTCTCACTGGAAATGACTGCCGGTATCGCCACTCTACTGCCAGCGTGCTGCACATTTTCTCCTCTTTTTTTCCTTTCTTTTTCTTGATGTTTTCCTCTGATTATTAGCGAGGAGTTCATCCTCGCGGAGACCCTGTGGGCAGAGCTCTGATGGTAGCGCCAGGACTGGCTGCTTGCTGTTTTTGCATCGACGTCTTTCCCTGTTCGCCTTCCTCCATGTTTCCCACGAAAAGCCGACCTGCCTGCGGGTTTTTCTTTTTCCAGACTTCACAGGAAGTGTCGTATTAATTAGCACTTCCTATACCTCGGATTCTTGCCGCCGTCACCCTCAGACTTTTGAGACATACAGTATATTTCCAAACTAGACACTTCTTGAAGAAAGAAGCTTTTTCCTCTTTCTCTCTCTCAGCAACTTAAGATTTGTCTCTTTCCTCTCCTGCTTGGTCCTTATGCATCTCTTGGCTTCTCTCTCTCTCTCTCTGTCTGTGTGTGTGTGTGTGTGTGTGTGTGTGTGCGTGCGTGTGTGTGCGCATGTAGAGCACGGTGGATAAGTTGATCAAGAAGACAAACCTGGCCTTGGTGGTGGGAAGCAGCAGCTGGAGGGAGCAGTTTGTCAGTGCTGTTACTGTCAGCGCAGGTAACATACAGACACACACACACACACACAGACATACACACACACACACACACACACACACACACACACACACACACGTTCAGGATGTGAGGCACCGTTGTGATTTATGAGCAGCAGCGTTTAGGTGACGTTTTCTGCGACTTCATCTTGAAAGGATGATGGATGGAGAACAACTGCATTTCTCCAATCAGCGTTTTATTCCCAGCCTGTTTTTTATGCATTTATTTTAATATTTTTTTTAGTCGACGCGATGTGGGCTGTTTTCCCCGTGTTAACGCTCCTTTCCATGTGCCGCTCTATAAAAACACAGCGGGTCAAAATCATCGAGAACACAGTTTCCTGTCTGTCAACCAAACAGGTCCGGTTTGAGAAGAGAACCAACAGCCATGTTTACCTGTGCTCAACATCACAGAAGCTAATTCATTATTTCTCTTTATTTATTCATTCACGCCCCGTGGCTTGTTGTTTGCTGTTGTATGTTTGTTTGCTCTTCAATAATGCAGGAACGTGTGATTATTTTTTCATAATACAAAGAGGAGACAGACGAAAAGATAGATAATAAGGTAGCGAGCTAGCTACATTAGCTACAGCTAGCTAGCTAGCTAGATATTGTGTAGGTATGTACTGTAGTTTGGTCGTGAAATAGATAGATACAGAGGTAGGTAGGTAGGTAGGTAGGTAGATAGATAGATAGATAGATAGATTGAAAAAAGAACAACATACCCATAAAAACATGGAAACAAACATGCTTACTGCCTGCTGAGACAGTCCGTGCAGCTGGTCATTATTTAATCTGCGCCCCAGTGAGTGTTTGAGTCTTACTCACCGCCTTAAACGAAACCTTGTCGCCTATTTTCGGATTAGCCGGGAGTAAAGGCAGAGTCAGCTGCTGACAGGACGTCCAGTGTCACAGTGAATGAGCTTCAAAGCGGATCAGAAGAAGAAGATATATGAAACGTTTGTTTTTGTTTTCCCAGAAGTTGCTCCCCTGAAGTCCGTCCCACGAATTCTCCTAATCTAATTTAATAGCTCTAGGAAGAGGTGCAAATTAACCTCCTCGATTCCTGATTCTGACCCTGAGGATTTGCTAGTAGGGTAGATCTCTAAACACTAGATGCATCGTAAGCAGTCAGACTTGTCAAGCGTCTCAAACGTTCAGTATTATCCCGTTTTTGTCTGAACGGACTCTAAAAAACCTGCGTCCACAGGCGACGACGACGAGGAGGAGAGCGGCGAGGAGCGCCTGCCGTCCTGCTTCGACTACATCATGCACTTCCTCACCGTCTTCTGGAAGGTCCTGTTCGCCTTCGTCCCGCCCACCGAGTACTGGAACGGCTGGGCCTGCTTCATCGTGTCCATCTCGCTGATCGGCGTCCTGACGGCCGTCACCGGGGACCTGGCCTCGCACTTCGGCTGCACGATAGGACTGAAGGACTCGGTGACGGCCGTGGTGTTCGTGGCCCTGGGGACGTCCGTGCCAGGTGAGCGAGGACCCCCGACCCCCCCGAGTCTCAATGTTTGATTCATTGATTCAGGGAACTTCACGTGTCCCCCCCTGGGACGGTCAAGGAAGCAGAGAGCCAGGAAGTCTGCGGTGGGAATGAGCCGTACATCCCAGAGCTGAGCTGTGGTTTCTACTTGAAGTGCACAAGGAATAAGGGAGATAAATGAGAAGCACTCTTACATGTATTACTAATAATAATGATAATAATAACACATTTTATTACAAGACCAAAGAGAAAAGATAAAAACATGGGACAGTATATAAGACATGGTTGTGCATGGAGGATGAATCTAATCCTCCTATGTCTGTCATGATTTGTATGGGGAAAATACACCTTATACGTATACAAAGATACATTACTGCATTGACTAGTATTAGTATATAATATTTTTACCCTGCTAGATTCTAATAAATTCAGCAGTGAGTCTCTGTACTTTCGACTCCACCTGAATTTAGTTGAAAATAGCAAAAAAAAGAAGAAAACTGTTGCCTTGAACCATTTCATGCTTGAAAACATTGACCAGAGCGGAGAATACAAAGTGGTTCAGACCACACGGAGCAAACGTTCCCGGCCTTTAGTCTCTGTGCACTGGAAGAAGGCACCAGCAGAGACGCTGCTGTGGCCACACTGGGTACAAAGTGCTGAAGATAATGGAAGAACGGAGTCGACTTTTACCTCAGTACCAAGTCTGAGTTCTTCTTCTTGCCTTCAATAGTTGGTTCCATTACAGTTTTTCCCATAATCCCATAGTTATTGTATGATCCCGTCTTGCCACTTTGAGGGAGATGGATGGTCGTAGATCTAGAAAACGTTCAGTGCTTCGATCACACTTTTGTGATAAACTTCACTATATATTTCTGGAAAAACCACCTCATTTGGGGCTTTTTTCATCTCATCCCACTTTTAACTCTCGATCAAAAGATCAGAGAAAAGCGTTTCCATTCCACTTTGTGATCAACATGTCTGAACACCCAGCTCATTAGAGTGTTAAAATGCTTCAGTTTTTGATATTTAGGTGTTTCCATTCCCAGTTTATTATCATGCCATTTTGCTAAAGATCAGTCATGACAGACAGAACGAGCCCATCTGATTCCAGCCGTCTCTTCTTCCTGCTCCCTGGAATACAAAAATTGAATTTTGTTTCCATCTCTGTCCCTCAGCCGGAGTTTGTCGTCGAGCTTTAATCCAATTCGCTCATCGGGTGCTTTATTGCCCCCCCCAACCCCCCCACCCCTCCCCTGCCCTCCCCCGCCCTCCCCCACCCTCCCCCATATACAAACGGCTCCTTCGCCACTCTTCCAGACGGGAACGCTGATGAAGCCTGTGGACAGAAGTGCTTGAATCAATTGCTTCAGCAGCTATATTACACTCACTATGTGTGTGTGTGTGTGTGTGTGTGTGTGTGTGTGTGTGCGTGTGTGTGTGTGTGTTGCATTTAGAAGCCATGATTCGATATCCATTATCAGCATGTGTGTCCCCTGTCACAACATGTTGAAGCTCATTTTCCAGCTTTTCCAGCTTTTCGCTCTCGTATCCCATCTCACGTAGCCTTACCCGTATGTTCTCCGCCCCCCCCCCCCCCCCCCCCCTCCCTCCCTCTCTCTCTCTTCTCTCTATTTGGCTGCTATGTTTTTCTCTATTGTGTCATCCATCATTCTGACCTGTGTGTGCCGTGGTACCCAGGTGTGTTTGGGTGAGTGGAAATGTGTTTGCTTTGCCGGGGGCGAGTCCCACAGGTCATTATAACTTCCAGTGGGAGTGTGTTCCTCGCGTGTGTGATCTTGATAGAGCCGACTGTTAGAAAACAGCCGTCTCTCCTCGCTTTTTATTTTCCCCCTCCATATTCCATCGACTTTTCCCCCTCCGTCCTCTGGATTTGTAAAAGCATCTCTGCGTTATCGCCGCGGAGGATCACGCTGCAGATTTCCAGATTCAGGCAGCTGGAGCCTCGATGGCTCTTCAGAGACTCGGTTTGAACACTTTTGACTGTTTAAGAGGTTTATACGGCTCATTTGTAACCATGTGGGCCACTTAAACGGTTTAAGAGGTTTTTGATTTTGTGGGTTTTTTAGTTGCGGCTCTCTCTCTCTCCCTGCTTTTAAAGTCTTAACCAGCTCTGCCTCAGCTCTTCCATTTGTGTCACATTTAAGGATGAGATTGTTGAAGGGTCGGGCTAGATGGTAGATGCTACCAACATGGAGAGTTTCGATGAAAACAATGAATGGACTCGTTCTTTTTTAGAGCTTTTCTAGCCTTTACATGAAGGCTGTAGAGGCCATCAGACTTCTTAAATACAATCACAGTTTCCTCCTCTCACTGTTTGACAGTGTCAACCGTGTTCCTATCACCATTAGAAATGCACTAAACTTAAATATCACAATAAAGAACAGAAATTTTCTCTGTAGCAATCTCTTGTGAAGTGATTTTTCAGATGTGTTGGTATAGAGGTGACACAGAGCTTATTAGCATTTAAAGGGAAAGGCACTAAAACCGAGCGTTCAAATTCTGATATTGAGTTCATTCTTTGCACACAAAAGGAGGGCCTGTTTGTCATCTCCATATCTAGTTTCAGCTTCAATTTAAGCTTCAAATAAGTGTGGTCAGAGTCATAAATTTGACATTTTTGCATTGTCTTGTGTGTGTACTGTATACAGACATACACATCTCCATCCTGTCGTTGCATAAGAAGCAGCTGCCTGCGCCGAGGCATCAATGTGCATTTCCGGGACTCAAAACGGACAATCTGCCCTAGTGTCAGACGCACAGGATCCGATTGTTTTCTTCCAGGGATTTGGGGAACGTGTGCGGATGTCGCCGACATCCTATAGGAGAGTGGAGGCTCGTCTCGAACGGCAGCGTTCCAAAAATAGAAAATAAGCCAAGACGTACGACAACAACTGGCAGCTGTTTCCCCCCGCTGCTCGCTGCCAAGCCGCTTGTTCAGACTCTGTGTGTTTCACCCAATTTCTCCTGCGGTGTTCAGCACCATGGAGCGCCCCTCACACACACACACACACACACACACACACACACACACACGTACAGGACTTTACAGCACATTTATGACATCTGTTCTGCCGTGGCCCGGTGCCAGTACAGTGAAAGCCATGAATCTTACTGCAAATTTACTGAAAAACCAAGCGAAAAGCTTGTGTATCCACACATTCCCAAGAGTGTTGCCGACATACGTGATCGTAAATCATTTCGAATCCTTGTTTCCTTATGTGAAAAAAAGAAAATCGATACCTATTTTGTGTCATTCATGATTTCTCTCTGTGTGCATTGTCTACACCTGCCTGCATTCCTCTGTTTTTCTATCACATCATTACTGACATCTTCTACACATACTGGTACAGTCCAGACGCCCCGAGGTTTCTGCAGCTCCCGGTTTCTCTTTCACGTTGTTGTGGGATCGCTCCAACGTACAGCGTGTGGGCGGTTTCAGAGGTTGTTCCACCTCGAGGTCGTTACTGGAGTCAATGGCGTGCAAAAAAAAGGCATTGAGAGCATTTCCATAGTGTTGTTTTTACATTATTTGTTTGGTTTGTTATGACCCCGGGTTGGTTTATTTTTATGTTTCCTGCTCAGTTTTAATGTTTTCGCTTCATAGGGGCAAAGAATCACATGCTCCTAACCTGGACTTTGTTGTAAATGAAACCCTTAAATGTTCTTTCTTTCTATGTAGATGTTTTGTAGAAACATAGTTTCATTATGAAAACACAATACTTGTTATATTTTTGCTGAAATGTGTAATGGAATGGGCACATTAAGTTTCTGAGAAGTCTGAGGGTTTGTTCAACTCGTCAGGACAAGTTCAGAGAGAATTAAATTAAAGTTATTAAATTAGATTTGCAAATGTCGAAGCTCCGGCTCTCAGTGTAAAGAAATGTACTTCAAAAAGCATCGGCAATGCAGAGCAGTCTGCGCAGTTAGCACGTCCTCCATTTCATTTGGAGCTTTCTGGGATTGTTTCCAGTGAGGTGGAGGAGTGGAGGCTTCTGGAGACTCCTGGATCAATCCCTGGTCTGGACCAAGGACCCATCTATGGTCAATTATTTCAGTGGTAGATACTGTAAATAATGAAGTGGTTTATTTTGGCATGGTGGCAAAAAACAGGCATCAGTCAAACACAAGGAACATGACAAGGAACGTAAAGTCACGTGATCAATCGTCAATTATAACAGCTAATTAGCATACAGTGGTTGTGGTTGTGGTTCCAGATCTGTGTGGAAACATGGTGTAAGTCAAGTGGTCTTCATTTAATGTAATTTATCTGGTTTTTTGACCTAACCCTAGTTCTGAAAACCTCCAGGATTAGGTTTTTAGGCCTGAGGATTGGAGCTAACCCTAGCCCTAACCCTAAGCCTCGCCCTAACCCCTAACACTAACCCTAATCCTCTCCTTAACCCTAACCCCTAACACTAGCCCTAACCGCTTACGCAAAACCTAACCCCTAACCCTAGCCCTAACTTTAACCCCTAACCCTAGCCCTAACCCTAACACTAGCCCTAACCCCTTACGCAAAACCTAACCCCTAACCCTAGCCCTAACCTTAACCCCTAGCCCTAGCCCTGATCCTAACCAATCCCTAGTGCTGCGAAACAGGATACTTTACCTTCAGACATATGTTAATTTCTTGTCTTAACTGAAGATATGATCCAAAAAACGACTTTTAAAACAGCATCTAAAGATTTCCTGACGAAACCACAGTTCCACAGCCTCTATGCCAACACCAGAAAACATAGATAAACGCTTCTTTTAAACGTTCTTTCAAAACACGTTCTATCTTTCCCGCTCAGACACCTTCGCCAGCAAAGTGGCCGCCATGCAGGACCAGTACGCCGACGCCTCCATCGGCAACGTGACCGGCTCCAACGCCGTCAACGTCTTCCTGGGCATCGGCGTGGCGTGGACCATCGCCGCCGTGGCCTGGCGCATCAAGGGCAAGTCCTTCCCGGTGGACCCCGGGAACCTGGCCTTCTCCGTCACCCTGTTCACCATCCTGGCCATGGTGTGCGTGGCCACGCTGCTGTACCGGCGGCGGGCGTCGGTGGCGGGCGGCGAGCTGGGCGGCCCGCGGACTTGTAAGATCATCACCTCGCTGCTGTTCGTCTCACTGTGGCTGATCTACATCCTGCTGGCCTCGCTGGAGGCCTACTGCCATCTACCTTTTTTTTAAAGGAGGAGGAGGAAAATGGAGGGACAGAGACCCACTGCCAATATGAAGAGAGAGAGAGAGAGAGAGAGAGAGAGAGAGAGAGAGAGAGGGAGGGAGACAGTCTACAAAGACAAGACCGGACTATTACTCTGAATTATTTTTTAATATTTCTTATTTAATCTGAAGTATTGAAATTATAGTCAAACGTAGTTTTTAAGGAAGCTATTTTAGGGAAGCACCCACCGTCTCCCTGCTGGAGCACGCGTCTCCAGCCTCTGAATTAAGGATTACTCAGCATGAAAACTGCAGCGCAGGGTTTAGTGAGTGCAGTTTCTATGCGAGTCGCCTCAATCACTCGTCATGAAGAATTAAACCGTATTAATATCTTATATGTCCACCCAGGGAATTCCTGAATGACGGGCGGAGCCTAAACGTGCCGCTCTCCGGAACAGACACGCAAAGCGATTCCCAACCTGAATCCAACTTTTGTAGCTTTTCCTTCCAAAAAGATTTGGCATAAATTGAGGTTTCTGCACGATCCGGCTGAAGCTAAACTAAACGGTTGGAGGTGTTTAGGAATTATTGAACTTGAGGAACTGATGAAACTGTGGCGAGAGAAAAGGTTTCGGAAGATCACGTTTACGCCTTCATCGCCAACAAGCGGATCGTCTTGTTCCCGTTTACTGCCTGCGAAGGGAAAAGAGAAAGCGATGGAGAATGAGTAACCCGGGAGCAGGAAGAACCAGAGAAAGAAGAAGAAGAAGAAGAATAGACGGACTGAAACTTTCTACACCCCCTCTCCTCTCTCTCTCTCTCTCTCTCTCTCTCTCGTCGCCCCCATCTTTGCTGTATCTGGTCGACGCAGGAATGGTGGATCCTCTCGTTGCAGCCAGTGAACTCGAACACTCTCAGTGACTTATCACTTCTTCCCCCTGCTCCAGACACACGCACACACACACACACACACACAAACACACACACACACACACACACTTTGGGGCCCTCAGGTGAATCTGCAGTGGAGGAAGCGCTCACTCACTTGCAGGGCGAAGAGGCGAGATAAAAATTGACAACCTCTTTTGATCTTTTTTTTGTCCTTTGCTTCTTGAATACACTGTGCGAAATACTCCGTCCTCCCCACACACACACACACACACACACACACACACACACTCACTCAGATAACAAACACCCTGCGGACTGTACACACTCCTCCACCCCCGCCTCCTTCCTCTTGCCTTACTCTCACCTCCCCTGTAGGAACTGTCTCAAAGTTGTGATAAGGAAACGCTGTAGTCACCACCGACCGACCGACCCTCTTTCTTAATCGAGCCGATCCCGAGACCCTCCCCCGCCACACCACCAGTCGGCAGCCTCGTTTATCCACCCCCCCCCATCCCAACCCCCTCTTTTTTTTTCTAAAGTTTTCAATGGCGTCACGTGTTGATGTTGTTACCGTGCAATTGTAAAAAGATATAAATATAAAGTATGGGGAGAGACGAAAGAGAGATGAAAGGTGGAAGGGGGAAACGAAACATTCCCGAGATGTGACGAGACACGTGACGATCAGAGACAAACGTTCCGGCCGGGTCCTGGTCGTCTCTCTTTCACAGAGGAAGCGTTGTGCACTAAAAGCATCGTGAGGTACACTGTTTACACTCTGAAGAAAATGGGCGGGAAAATGGGCGGGAAAATGGCGGGAAAATGGAAGACGAACGTCAACGAGAAAATCACGTCACGCCCAGAGACGTCAACAACGAAACGGAGGAGATCAAAGACAGCGATGTTGACGACAAATCAAAACTATGACCATACCCAGTGTTTCTAACTGTACATGATATTATAAGAAACTTTTATTGATGTGTGTGAGAAAACGCTGATGTAAAATCCGTGTTAAGCCCCCCCCATCCCCCCTCTTCCCTCCCTGCCTCCCTCCCTAACTTTGGAAGGAGGAGGAAAGGCGAGACCCATATGCCCTTTCCTTCCCCTCTGGATCACAGATCAAGAAGATGTTTTAAGGAATCCATCATGAGAGCGGAGCAAAAAGATTCACAGACGGAGAGAGGAGCCGAACCCTTCCAGGGACAACGTACGGCAGCTCTGATTTATCGCACGACTGCTCGGCAGCGCTCGGAACGTCGGGAAGGTTTCTTTGTACTCGGTCTCTGTTATCCAAAGATTTAGTAGAGGAACAGTGTCACGGATCACCATTCATTACCAGCGTGCAGTTCTTTCCCCCCTTACAGGCATCGAGGAGTCAGGAAAGGCGGTTCAGGAAAGTTTGGAATCCGCAGAGGTTTTCATACTGTACCGTTTAATGTGCTTAACCATGGGTATTATTTATGAGTACGACTCGAAAAGCTGTGCTATTTATTCCGATTTTTTTTGGTGAAAAGTTTGTCGATTTTGGGCATGGTGTGAAAGTGACAATGTGAAGATAACGGAGGGAGAAGAGATTTTATGGCACGTTAACAAGAAGAACAAAAAAAAAGAAGAACCATCTTGTTATGGTCTGTGTTTCTGGGAGAGTGTGAGCTCCAGATTTGCATGTTCTATCCGTGTCTCCGTCTGAAGCCGGGCAGAAGGGACGACGTATCAGTGCAGACGATTGTTACTCGTAATTCGCTTTGTTAACGGCATTCGAAGGAGAATTTCCCACACGTTGCTCTGGTGAACTTGAAGGAAAATCATTAGAGAAAACAGTAATTTAAGCTTTTTTGTTGCATCTAAAACCGGGACCGAAAACAACAATTTACCTGCCCACCATCCGCCCATGGCGAATATGAACAAATTGCTGCTTCCAGACGGATGAGGACGCAGCTCCGTCATAACCAGGCGAGGGGGGAAGAGAAAAAATAAAATAAAGCAGAATAAAAGCCTCATCCTTGCTGAGGTCAGAGCGCGTACAAATGGAAGATAAGTGGCAATTTGGGAGCAGAGGTGCACTGGAGGGAAAGAGCTTGCATGTGTCACTCCCTCTTCCTCGAGTCTGACATTTTAAATGTCACACCACTTCTGTGTTTTTCTGGCAGCTCGTCGAGGACGGAAGGAAGCGAAATACTGCAAAACTTTAGCGGCGTGAAATAAGAAAAGGTCGTTTTTAACCATCAGCTGACGTCGGGGATGCTACGTCGGGGTTTGTTGACAGAAAGAGTTTGGCTCCAGTTCAGACTGTCTCTGTCTCTGTAAGTACAGTTTTGAAATCAGACACAATAACCCTGGAGTTGATCGGGATTTAGTTAGCGAGTCGGGGCCTGAGCCAGGATTGAAGGGGATTACCGAGTTCACAAGTCCACCCAAAGTGTTGTTTCAAACCCTGAATCACTCGTTTATTTTCACTTTTTTCAAAAACTTAAGAGTCGACGGAAGTAGTAGTAGAATTTCTCTGAGGTGATCTCAGCTAAATGCTAAAGCTAGCATGCTAACAGAGAAATGAGGCTCCTCCAGGCCATAGTAGGAGCTAAACAGCCTCCACACACAGAATTTGGAGAAAACAAAGTTCTTATTGATAATAAAAGCACCTAGACATTTGCACCTGAGGCTGATAAAGAATGTCATTAGTTTTGCATGTATTTGGTCAGAAGCCAAAAGTATTGAACAAAAACCTCAAGTGATCCGAGTGATTATTACAAGTCCAACCTTTGGGGAATGTAAACGCCAGTCCAAATCTTAGTTGAGATAATATCATATCTCATGTGAAGATGGTTTTTACTCATTACGAATCAACTTTTGTTTTATGTGAATGTCTGTCACCAAAGATTGGACAATCAACCATAGTACATCAGTAGGTTTTACCACCAGAATGTTATAATCTTTCCTCCTTCCTTTAGGATCTCTCATGAAACAACACAGAGGGGTTAGGGTTAGGTGACCTCGGTGACCTCAGTCGTGGCCTCAGCCCCGGATTCTCAGATCTGTGGCGAAACACCATCGTCATCGTCTCGGACCGTCTGAGTTGTAAATATCCCTCCGACCGTCCCCTCCCTCCATTCCCAACTCGAGGGCGGTCAGCAGCCGGGGCCAGAACCCCGTGCGTCTCAATGACTTAGTCTGCTGGTACAGTTTCCAGTTTCAGAATGAGCGGGCCAGATAATAGCGCTGCTGACGCCACAGGAACACAGGGATGCTGGGCCTGATTTAGACAATGTGGGCTTTTTAAAGGTTGATAAGCCTTGTTAGAGGACGAATGAGCGTACGTGTGTGTGTGTGTGTGTGTGTGTGTGCATGCTTTTTCAGTGAGTGAAGAAATGCAAGCGTATTTTTAGTCTCTTGCCTGTTGCTTAGCGACCATCCATCCGTGTGCCGTTGTCTTCTTGACTGTTGCGCACACGCGCGAGTGTGTGTCATTTTCTTTTGATGTTTCTCACTTTGTCTGCCTGCTTGCCCTTCTTTTAGTGAATGTGACTGCAGCCTCTCATTCTTTTCCCTCTCTCTCTCTCTCCCTCTCTCTCTCCCTCTCTCTCTCTCTCTCTCTCTCTCTCTCTCTGCCCGTGATTTGCAGAATATAGTTCACGTTCATGTGTGTATCTCCCAGGTTCCCTCACGCCTCCCTAGTCTGCATGTGTGCCCATTGTTTGTAGCTCCGCATGCATATTTGTGCCTTTTATACAAGTGTGTGTGTGTGTGTGTGTGTGTGTGTGTGTGTGTGTGTGTGTGTGTGTGTGTGTGTGTGTGTGTGTGTGTGTGTGTGTGTTTACGGTCAGTGTTGTAATCTCCTTATGAGGGCGCGTCCTGTGTGTCGCTGGCAGGGGCCCATTCGGTAGATTAATGAATTAGAAACACCGACCTGACGTAACTGTAGAGACGCCTCCTCATTCACATGTTTGTGTGTATGTGTCAGAGATGGTGTGGAGACAGTAGACTTACATCTTTCCAAGAACGAGATCAAGTATCGCAGGATAAAACGTAGATTAAAAAACAATAACATGGCGCAGTCGTCTGCAAAGAAACTTTCCTGGGTTATGTTGCTCCAGAGTTTCCCAGCTTGGCCAGTCTGTCCCAACTTGTCTGTGACTGGCATCAAATTCAGAGTGAACAAATATTCATGGTAATATATGAAACTACACATGATTGATTGTTTAAGTGGATCTAATTTTGTCTTATTTGTCTTTTGCACAGTATTTGGGCATTTTTCCCCTTTTTTTGGAATAGGTTGTAAAGGATCTAGCTGTTGATTAAGACAGCTCGGAAACATGATGTCTATGAGTGTGTGTGTGTGCGTGTGTGTGTGTGTGTGTGTGTGTGTGCGTGTACAACATCATAGTAATTGCCATTTATTAAGGTCACTGGCTCAACGTCGCCTGATCAACCAGTGACTACATCACGCTCAGATCCAAACATCCGCATTAATTTTTATTGACGTACTGTGCACGCAGTCGATCAATAAGGAAATTGATCAAGTGACACACACGCATACACATACGCATTCACACACACACACAAACTCATGAGCATTGGCATTTTTGACTGTGCAATCTATTAAATATGTGTGTATAAAAACAACACAAAGTTCCCAGTAATGAGACGCATCATCTTAATTACAAAATGACCACAATGCAAATGAAATGTATTGATTTTCTATTCTCTGCAACTGTGTGTGTGTGTGTGAGAGAGAGAGTCACAGACTTCACTATCCATGTCTGGCTTTGACACATCTTAAGGTGATTTGTAAAGGTGTTTTTTTGAGTCTCGTGCTAAAAGCTGTCTGGAGATGAATTAGCTGCTGTCCCTTCTCAACCTTCACTTCATCCACACCTTTGATTGATTCTGCGACAGACACGGATGGAGTGAAATATCAGGAATGTGAAGCTGTTCTAACGTGCTGAGAAATGCTGAATATATATAATGTGAGTGATTTGGTTTCTGGGGACAAAAAACAACACACGAGAACACGTTTGTAAAGATCCAGTATTTCCCTCAACCTCAGTGTTTGTACTTTGCTCCTTTTCAGGTTCGAACATATTCCTGATTTGTGTCAATGTGTGTGTGTGTGTGTGTGTGAGAGAGAAAGAGAGAGAGAATGAGAGAGAGAGAGAGAGAGAGAGCATTTTAAAGCTCCAGACATGTATTAATCAGCCACTATCTATTTATTCATCCTTTTTTTTACCTTTCTTTTCTCCCTCTCTCTGCCCTCTCGTAGCCGCTCGATCGCTCTCTACAGATAGATATTTATATTATTTTATCACTTTATACTCTTCAATTTATCCATGTATCAAGCAGCCCTATTTATGAGGTCACAAAGTGCTTTTTCGAAATATATATCTGGAGATTTCGTTTTTTTGTTTTATTTTTCACTCCGTCATGTATTATATCATTATATTATTTGTTTTGTTTATTTCTGTTGTTTTGTGTCGTTCTGGTGATTTGTTTATTTGTCGAAAGAGAAACATCAGAGTAGAGCAGCAAATTAGCGGGAATTACAATGAGTGTGCTCTTATCCTTTTTATTGTGTGAGAGTGTGTGTGTGTGTGTGCGTGTGTGCGTGCGTGTGTGTGTGCGTTTCTTCATATCATTCCGTCCACGAGTGTGTCGATGCATGAATTAAAACTCATTCTGAATACAGTGTTGATGTTGGAAAATGTCGTAGTAAAGAGTAAAGTATTTTTAAATGCTGAAAATGCAAGACATGAAAAACGATATAGATGTTTACAAAGACCAAATGTTTCTTTTCTTGCTTTTTTTTTTTCTCAAAGTTGAAATAAAACTTGACTGGCAAACGCTTAGAGGGGTGTGCAAATCTTTTTCCGCAGAAGGATGCAATCTCATCAACTCTTATCATGTTTACAAATCAGCTTTGAGTTTCATCCATCCTGATGCTTTTATTTTGAAGGTTTTTAAAAGATGGCTTTGATCTTTCAGGTTTGCGTGAAAGAGAAATAAAGCTCCATAGGCCAAAAGAATGAGGAAGTGAGAGGTTAAGACTTTTGCCTCAGGTGTTTTTGTATTGTTCTAAATTATGTAAAGTGTTGTAGGTGGTGACCCCCAAAGTTTAAGGGTTCATCCTCAGCCCCTGAGAAATGTTTCCACCAAATTTTGTCCAATTCAGTTGAGACATTTTTTTTGCACAATTCTCCAAACTATCAATCAATAACAGAGGCTCATTGGTTGAGGTTAAAGCGGAGGTCAGAGCAGCAACACAGAGATAATCATTCACTGTTTGATATCCTGTTTAATTTCATCTGCTGAGACATTCTCAGTCATTTCCACTTCAAACACGTTGCAAGAATGCAAACATTTCCCTGAGTCAGATGTTAATGTGTGTGTGTGTGTGTGGCTGTGTTTGTACGTCTGCCACAATTAGAAATCAGAAATTATCCGAGGGGACTGATCAGAGGAAATCTCCTCGGAGCGAGCAAATATTTGGCAAAACAGAGTCCTCTGATGTCTGGGTCGCTCAGATCTTTTTTCGTCTGCGTCGCGTCAACAGTTTCGACAGCCAGACGACACGTGGACGAGCCGAGTCCAGTGACGCTTAGGAAATGTGGACACGAAACTGTGCTGGATCGACAATGTGTTATTCTTTCTGTTTTCTTCCTCTGGGAGTTTAATTTATTACAATAACGATGATTTATTCCGTTCGAGTCGCTCTCTGTTGTGTTTTCAAAGCATAACAAAACATCTGACTCGCTTAGCCTACTTTTATCAGCGACTTCATCTTAATTCTCATTTCGGAACAAATGTTATGTTGTTACACTCAACAGATAAACTAGTGAAGAGGATGCGGAGGTCTCGTCTCTTCTTGCAGACTCCACTTCCCACTCGCCCTTCTGGGAAAATCCCGAGGCGTTCCCATGAGACAGCCGAGAGATATAATCCCTCCAGCGGTTCCTGGGTTTGCCCTGGAGTCTTGTCTCCAGATGGTCAAGACAAACGCACCTCTCCCAGGGAGGCGTCCAGGAGGCATCCTGACCAGACGCCCAAACCACCACCTCCTCTCACTCTCCTCTCTTCCTGCTTTGAGTCCTTCTCTCTCTCTCTCTCTCTCTCTCTCTCTCTCTATCGATATGTAGTCTATGTAATCACTCCGGGCAGGAACTCCTCTCCGACCTGGAGTGGGAACTCCATCCGTTCCTCTTCACACTGCAGCTGCAAACTGTCCTAGAGTGTGCTGGGAGGAGGTCAAGGAGGTCACTGCTTTTGAGCACCTTTTCCCTGAGATTTTGCGTTTTTATCCTGTTTTTAGACACACCTGAGAGCCTGAGGCCCAGCGACATTCTATCCATAAGAATAAATCAGTCCAACCCCGACGGCTTCCCAAATTTTGTTTCAAAAGTTCTTTTAGAAAACATGTCCTGAAACATCTATTAACGTGTAATTTTCAGAAAAGACTCTTCACCCCTGGTTTGTTTTGTTATTCATTATCTAACCTGGCAACACGAGAGAGAACACCATCATATTTATAGCGCTGGCCAGAGGGTAGTGGTTGTTGGAGATTAAACACACACACACACACACACACCTGGGACGTGACCAGCACAACTGCTGTGTTGCTCTGTTGGCCAATAAGCAGCTCCGCTGAGGCTGCCTGATTTGATCTCACACAGTATGGGAATCGAGACAATGGAAGAGGGAGAGAGGGAAAGAAAAAGAGAGAGAGAGGGGGGGGGAGTGCTATCACTCTGTGGAAACATCTACTTTCTAAGGTTGACCTCATTATGGTGGAATGAATCCAAACTTCTATCTTTTGCATGTTTGTTTGTTCTTTTTTTTTACATCCCAACTGCCTTTTTTCCTTTTCTCTCTCTCTCTCTCTCTCTCTCTCTGTTCCTTTCCTCTCGTTCTTCTCTGTCAGTTTCTGAACATCGGAGTGGCAGCTGTTATTCCCACGGCTAGCCGGCGCTAAACCACCGCAGCGAGACACGTCTCCGTCCTCCGCTGGAGGAGAACGAGACGAAGAGTAAACACAGCGGTCCGGAGGGAGCGACAAGAGGAGCGGAGGAGCAACAACAACAAGGAGGAAGGGCGGAATGAAAGAGGGAGAGGTGTAGACAGGGGAGAGACAGACGGGATGGAGGGAGAAAGAGAGAGGACGGAGGGAGGGAGTGTGAGCAGAATTTTGAGTCAGACTCGGCGAGAAAAGCCGTAAACAAATTGAAGCATGAAGAAGAAGTGATGGAGCCGGTGCTGACACAGATTCATCCTGTGGGATGAGGAAGAGGACAGGAAGTGACACGCTACATCGATTGTCTCTCCTCTCCCGAGCCTGAATGTTTGTCTCCACGCGTAAACTGATTCTGACACTTCTTAGTTGGTTAATTGGCCGCGCGGCTTTAAACAAACGGCTCCGCATTAGCATTCGTAAGAGCGCGGGGTGTTGGTGTTGTTGTTGTTGTTGTTTCCCACCAAACCAGAAGAAAGTTCAGTCTCAGTTGTTTGTACACGCGGGAGGAAGCAGCGGAGGGACAACACAGAGAGGAGTGTTTTCATCAAAGTGTGTCTGCAGTACAAGAATTCATATTAAAAAGACGACTCTTAGTGCATCACAAAAACCATATGCAGCTTGCCATAGAACAGAGATGAGTAGACAGACAGACAGACAGACAGACAGACAGACAGACAGACAGACAGACAGACAGACAGACAGACAGACAGACAGACAGAAAGAGACAGAGTAAATTAGCTAATTTATGTAAATACATTGGTTGGAAGGTTGGTTTGTTGGTAGGTAAGTGGCTAGCGAGATGGCTAGCTGGCTAATTTAGATAGGTAAGCTGGTAGGTCGATAGCTAGGTAGGTTGTTAAGTAAGTAGACAAAGGTAGGTAAGTAGTTATGTAGATGGCTAGCTAGCCAGCTAATTTAGATTAGATTTAGATTAGATTGTTGGTAGATGGGATGGTAAAATAAGCTATTTTAGGTTAGTTTGTAAGCACTGTAGGTAGGTGGCTAGGTTGATAGCCAGCTAACTTTCAGCTTATTTAGATGGATAGATAGATAGATAGATAGATAGATAGATAGATAGATAGATAGATAGATAGATAGATAGATAGATAGATAGATAGATAGATAGATAGATAGATAGATAGATAGATAGATAGATAGATAGATAGATAGATAGATAGATAGATAGATAGATAGATAGATAGATAGATAGATAGATAGATAGATAGATAGATATGTAGGTAGCTGCTACGCTAACAGCAAACACCAAACTAACTGGGAGAGCAGGGGATAGTCAGACATAATGTGACGAAACACTGAGTTTCTCTGGGTCTGTCAGGCAGCTTGAACCATGAGGAGTAAAGAGACTCGTGTCAGAGTGTGTTGTTGAAGATATGCTGCCGCTGTCGACAGTGGAATCACTGGCTTTTACACAGCTTGACAGAAAAGTCCCCACCAACCCCAGAGATGTCGAGCCAAGCTAACTAGTTAGACACAGTATGGGTCCCTGGGCCGTTCCAAGAATATCTTAAGGGTAAATACTCCAAACAATATCATAATCAGGGGCAAAATCTTAATGTGCCTGACACTCGTACTTTCCCTTTCTCTCTTTTGTTAGCTGTTCCTCAGACACGAGAAGAATCATTTTAATTGCAAACTGACATGAAAATCACATTCAACGTCACAAAAGCAGATTGAGTGAAATTTTAGAAAAACATTCCCCCTGCAGTCCTTGAATGTGTGTCAGCTCATGGCTCGCATGGCTGCATCCCCCGTCACAGCCGGTGACCTTTGCACGTCGGCCCTCTCTGCTCCTCACTCCTCCTCACTCCTCCTCACAGCTGACAAAAAAAATTCAGGAAATAAAAGAGCCCCCTCTCCTCCCCCCTCCCTCCGCCTCGCCACCTCCACCCCAAAATAAGAAAATGGGCAGAAAAGGGGAATCAAATATTAATAAATATCCATTTAATATTTATTGCCCAAAGGTAGAAAAAGGACAAACAGGGAAACAAGAGCAGCAAAAAGAAGAGGGGGATGACGTCTGGAGAGCGAGAGTGAAGGCGGGCGGACGTCCTGAGCGCTTCGGAGAGTTTGTGAAAGAAAAAAGAAAAACAACAATGTCAGCGAGGGCAGAGCGAGAGGACGGAGAGAGACGGCCGGAGTGAGAGGATGAGGGGGGGATAAAAAAGACGGAGAGGGAGGGGATAAAAAAGCAACAGATGCAATCAAAGAGAGCAGACAGCTCGGAGAGGATAGAGCCGACTTTTAGCAAACAGGACGGATAAAGGAGTGTGGGAGGAAATGAGATTGACGAGGAGTGAAAAAACAGGAGGAGTGATGAAAGAATGCTTTTTCTAGCCGGGATTAAAGTTTTGGGGGGTGAGAAGGGCAAGATTTTGTGGAAAAGCCACAGACAGACAGAGAGAGAGAGAGCGAGAGCAGAAGAGGAAGGGATGTGGACAAATATATCTAGTTGGAACAGACTCTCAGGGAAGCTGCGGATGCTTTGTAAAACGAAAAGCACGCAGGTGATAATCAGAGCGTTGTCGCGTCCTGTGCATAATCTCCCGAACCGATTGCCTTGCTTTCAGACTCCATTGTTTCGCTGATTACCGAGGATTTGCGGCAGGTAATCAGCGATCTGTGATGGATTATATTCCCAGACTGAAACCTGTCCGACCCCGGTGGAGCAGCAGCCAGGGATAGAGAGAGAGAGAGAGGGAAAAGATGAAAAGAGAGGAAGAGGAAGAAGAAGGGATGAGGCTGCAGACTGGTCTGTGAGCTGCCAGTTGGATGCTTGGATCATTTCCTGACTCCTGTTACAGCCAAAGCTGAAAGTTTCCTCCTGACATCGTTAAAGCTACAGTATAGCGCGTAACTTGTCCTTTTTTTTGTGACATTTGTCCATTTGCATCCAACTTAACATGTCCGTAAAAGAGAAGAGAAAAGAAGAGAAAACAACATGGAGGGGAACCCAAAGAAAAGGCCTCACGTTCAGCTGAAGAAAAAAAAGGAAATCCTTAAGAATTCCTCTAGGGGGCGACATAAGTCCTACACTATGGCTTTAACAGAGTTTTTTAGTTTTTTGAGTGCTTTCCTTCATACCTACTATATATCTAAATTAGCTAGCTAGCTAGCTAGCCAGGTGCCTGCTTCCCTACGTACTATCTAAATTAGCTAGTTAGCTAGCCATCTGCTCTCCTTCCCCTCTACCTACTATCTAAATTAGCTAGCTAGCTAGCCAGGTGCCTGCCTCCCTACCTACTGTTTAAATTAGCTAGCTAACTAGCTAGCCACTTACCTAGATCTGTGCAGAAATATGCTGCGACACTCCCACACCAACATTATAAAAGGGTTAGCTTCTATGCTAGTACCACCAGAGAACAAAGAAAAATACTCTGTTTAACCATTCTAGGTAAACCGTGAAGACACAAATGTTTTCTCTGGTGTTTGGGCAAAAACAGCTCTTCGTTCCACAGGTACTCTCTGAACAAAAAAGTGTAAAAAGGAGCAGGAGCAGAGGGCTAAAACCAAGTCTGTCACATCCAATTACCCTAAAACACATCAGAGAGAGAAAGGTGTTAAATAATGAGACAGATAAAGCCTGAAATACACGGCACAAAAACCCACATCCAGGACAAAGAAGCTCTTTGAAGTTTATTACTGAATCATCTTCAGCCATAACTTTATAGTAACTACGGGAGGGACAGTGAAATATCACATCTGTGTATCATTGTATAGTATTCCCTTTACATCCAACAGTCACGAACACTACGTATACAACACAAGTCACTACATGCTTCGTCTATACCTCATGCGGAACACATACGAGCTAGTCTGAACGTCGACGGAGGGTCTCATTATTGGCCGAGGCTCAAAGAAGTGGAACTGGGACAGAGGGAGAACGGAAAACGGGAGAACGATGAAGAGGCAGAAGAAGTGGAGGAGGAGGAGGAGGAGATGATGACAGGCAGAGGCCTCGGGGTGGGCCTGAGGGAGGCTGCTCGCACCAAATGTCTAATAAGAGCAACTCGAGGAGTGTGTGTTTGTCACTGGAGAGGAAACAGAGTCTAATGGTAGCCTGCCATGTGGTTGTATGCATGTGTGTGTGTGAGTAAGATGTTGTGCATGACTGTTTCCTGATGAATAACAGAGGTTACAGCTCCATTTTCAACCCGGGTCGAGATGTCCGGACATCTTTCCTTGGTCTTTGTTGATGTTGTTGTTGTTTTAACGCCTGTTTGGACCCATTTCGTACAAAAAAAGTCGGACCAGGAAAGACAGTTTTAGCATGTAATATGTTAAGTTGAGCTGTGTAATACACTGATAAAGCTCCAATAAAAGAACAAAGAAGATTTTTTTGCTGCAGTTAAAGTGTTGTTTCCACCATTTTGGACTCCAAATCTGAAACACCTGAGAGACATTGGAGACTGTGCTTTTATCTTGCATTTGTGAGAGAATCTGCTGTAATACATAAACATGTAATTATGAAATAGTGCAGCTTTAAAGGGACATTGTGTACATTTTCTTTTACTTCTAGAATCTATATATATATATATATATATATATATATATATATATGGTGCGTTACGACCTCTGCTTATAACTCATAAGAAAATTATTTTAGATTTGTTTATATTAGCCGGTAGAAAAGCAACATGATGGTCGGCCATCTTGAATCTACAGCCGCCCACAAGGGACAAATGGGACCAAAGCATCTTTTCTGTAATCCATCACTGAGACATTGGAGAAAATCAGCACGAGGCTTTTTGATACTTGGAGGCTACAGTAGTTTGCATGCAATACATGATTTCAACACTAGATGGGTGTAAATCTTACACGGTGTCCCTTTAAATGGACACATTGAGGCTTTCCTCGTCTTCAAACAGCCGTGCGTGTCACTTTAAATGTTTCTTCGGCGGAGGTACATTTCCTTGTCTTCCCTTGTCACATTCTTCACTTCCATCCCGTCTTTTTCATCACATATTTAGAACCCGTGGGAAGAGTTTACAGTGTGCAAAATCCTCGGCATGCTTGCCTGGCGGAGAACTGCGACTCGTTGGAGGTCTAAAGATTTGATGCGCTTCGGCACTACTCGGTTTTAACAATTTATCTCAAGGACAGAGCGGCGGCTTTAAAGTGGTTTGATACTTGATGACTTTTTCACAGCCAGCGTGGGAAAAGAGCTTTTAACAAAAGCTGCTCTACCGAATATAAAAAGAAGAAAGGAGCTCAAAAGTGCAAACATAAATGAATCTCTGAACTCCGCACATAAATAAACCTGTCGACACAAAGTGCCACTTTAGCCCGAAGAGACGGAGATCCAATGTGATGGATAAATCCTACACGTTTCTTGGATTTACCTGGATGTGTACCAATCCTACCCAAAATGTCGAAACTAATGTTTCCAACTGGATAAAACCTGGTTAAGATGACCTTTTCACACCTTCCATCCTTAGAAACTCAGAAATAACCACAAAAGAAAAAGTTGTTAAAATTCCATTTAAATGGATGACGTTTTACAAAGTGTGTGTGTGTGTATGTGTTTATGTATGTGTGTGTGTGTGTGTGTGAGGGCGGATAATCAGACAGACAGGCAGCCAGTGCTCACACCAAGAGAGAGGGAGGCGGGAGACGAGGACGAGACGAAACATTTCTCGTCTGAAAATGTTTTTTTTTCTCTTTCTTCCGAGGAAAATCGAATTCGCCCCGGGAACGTCTTCCTGCCCCCGCTCCTCCGTCGCCCTCCAGCACTTGTGGTCAGTAGTAAAATTCACAGGAATCGAAACACGTACAAACACGTACACATACACAGGATGTCGTCAAAGTGGACGAGACAAGAAGAGCGGGTGTGGGGGGGGGGGAAACAAAAACAACAACAACATTAAAAACAAGAACATGTTGCTGTTACATAGGAATAATAATTAAAAAAATCCTGTATTGGATTAAAAAAAAACAGACAAAAACACAAAAACTTTAACTTAAAGTACCGTTTAGACATTCAATACTCGGTCTGACTGTAGGATCTAAGGATATTATTCTAGAGGATCTATACACCACCCCAAAAAAACAAAAACAAAAAACAAACAAAAAACAAACAAAACGACATTCTCACACTGCAAATGTCGTCACGTACACAGGATCAAAGCGTCAGGAAGCCGACTTGTGCAATTTGTCTTTGTGGCAACTTTCTGAGCTGCTGCAGCAGGACTTCTGTTTGTTTATTTCTTTATTTGTTTGTTTGTTAAATCTGATACTAAACCAATAACGATGGAGGACAAACGAGGGCACAACGAACGAGGCTGGAATGTCTTCGAGTGCTGTGTCGCGGAGCAGCTTCACGTCGTCGTCTGGAGACGTTCCTACAGTGCCGTCGCTATTTGGAGCCGGGAAAAAAGTAGCAAACACACACACACACACACACACACACACACACACACACACACACACACACACACACACACACACACACACACACACACACACTCACACACACACACACTCACAGTTTCCATTTAGTGGGAGGTATTACTGTCCCAAGGAGCAGATGTCTCATCAAGAGATTAACTTCTGGCCCCACACACACACACAGAGTTTAGTAAACTACAATATCCGTAAAATTATTGAAGCTCTCCCCCAAAACTGTGTGTGTGTGTGCATGTGTGCATGTGTGTGTGTGTGTGTGTGTGTGAGATCTGTTTTTCAAATGGTTGTAGATTGGATGGGATGAGGATTTTAGAGACTTTTGGCCTCTGAACCAATAAGCTGCATCTGTGTGTATGTGTGTGTGTGTGTGTGTGTGTGTGTGTGTGTGTGTGTGTGTGTGTGTGTGTGGGAGTGTGTGTGGGAGAAAGAGAGAGAGAGATCACTTGACACCCTCTCTTCTTTTCACCCTTACACACACACACACACACACACACACACACACACACACACACACACACACACAAATTTCTGGTCAGATGTCTGCCTATCGCACCATTATTCAACCTTGGCCAGATTCTGATTGGATGTTAAAGGTCAAAAACTTTATCCCGACCAAGGGTGTCATCATCCGAGACAGGTGAGCGCCTGTGTGTGTGTGTGTGTGTGTGTGTGTGTGTCTCAGGGTACAGTATAATAGGATGGGATACCACAGATGAGGCTGCAGCGCCACTCTCTGGCCAGCTCCTGCCATTACAGTCGAACTATTCAGTTTGGAGACGCCTCTTGCGTCTTTATATTTCCATATAAAACAGTGAATTCCTTAAAAAGAAAAAGGAAAAATGTGTTGTTTTTTTTGTCAGTTGTAGCTCTAACTCTATTTGCAGCACGTGAGGCAGTGATCTACTGGGAAAGACATTTCCTCACCCTGTTCTCTCTCTCGCTCTCTTTCTGTCTGTCTGTACAGCTTCAAAATGTCCAAATAGTGTCGAAAAAACAGAGAAGTTAAAGCTGATAACTTAGTCCGAACAGTGTGCGTGTAAAGCTCGTACTGCGGCAAAGCTTACTGACCAGTCACGACAGGAATGATGCAGAGACAAAGAGGAAAACAAAACAAAAAACAAACAAACAGGTACCGAAAGGAAAGGAGGATAAAAGCCAGACAGAGAGACAGAGAGGTGTTCGGATGTGATTCTCATGAAATCGTCCAATAAAAAGACACAACGTGTCATCTGACAAAAAAAGCAAAATAAAAAATAATATAGCTCTGTAGACACGACCGACACAGTCTGTAATAACAATAAAAAAAAGGAATAAAATTAGTTAATAATTAATATCATCGCTATCCCACATTATAATCATTATAGACCCCAAGTTGAACGTACGTATCTTCCTTTTTTCTTTTTCTTTTCTGTCTTAGTTTTTACAAGTGTGGAGTTTAACTGAAGGACATCTCGGCCTCGGAGAGGACGGGCGTGGTGGACGAGGACGTGGAGTCGGCCAGCGAGACGACGCTATTGTCCTTGCTCCTGTTCCAGGCGCTCCGGTTGGGCGTGGACGGGAAGGAGGGCGTGGAGCAGTTGGAGGGCGGTCCGGAGCCGGAGCTGGGGCTGCTGTGGTTGGAGAAGGCCGAGAAGACGCCCTCCTTCTTCAGGCCCTTGTTGTGGAGCTCCAGCTGCAGGTGCTGGCAGATCTGCTCCGGCAGACGCTGGAACTCCTCCTCCAGCTCCCGGGCCAGCTGCGCCTGGAGCTGGAGACGGGAACGCCGAGGGAAAACGTGAGTCAGATCGACCAGTAGTCAGTCAATTAGTACTGCAGCTTTACTTTAGCGACTTGCTAACTACTTGCTAACTAGCACTGGCTACGTGCTAGTCTGTTAAGGCGTTTCATTTGTATTGAAAGTTGGAAAACTGTAAAACATTTCCCATAAGGAATGAATGGTAGGGTGAGAAAAATCTGAATCTGAAAATCTCATTTTTCCTTTATTTTGTGACATCCAGGCAACAGGGCTTTCTATCACTCTCACAACTTCCCCATCTATTGTATCATCTATAACTTTCAATTTTACTATCATTACTATTATCTATCTCTATGTGGATTTATGAATGGTGCTGTTGTAGAGAGGGCCTCTCTATGCTGAGTTTGTATGTTGAGGCTTTCTTCATGTTTCTTTTAGGTCAATTGGAGACTCTAAATCATGTGTCTGAAAGTGAATGGTGGGATTTTTAGCTGCTGGAGAGAACAAAAGTCCTCTAATCTGAGATTATGGAAAGAAAAGCATGGGTGACTGACTTGTTTTTTAGGACCCGCTCACCTGTGGGAGCTCCTCCTCTATGTGCTGCAGCACTTCCTGGTGCCTCAGCACCATCTTGTCCTGCCTCTTGGTCTGAGCCACCTCCAGCTGAGGACGCAGAGGAGAGGAGGAGAGGAGGATTAGTGAGGAGGGAGAGAAGGGGAGAGAGAGGAGAGGAGAGGAGAGGAGAGGAGAGGAGAGGAGAGGAGAGGAGAGGAGAGGAGAGGAGAGGAGAGGAGAGGAGAGGAGAGGAGAGGAGAGGAGAGGAGAGGAGAGGAGAGGAGAGGAGAGGAGAGGAGAGGGGGATTAGTGAGGAGGGAGAGAGGAGGAGAGAGAGAGGAGTCAACGGGGTGAAAAGCATGGGGAGAGAGAGGGTGAAAAGGAGGAAGGACGGAAGGATGCAAATGTGGATTAGGAGGCGAGGAGATAAGGAGAATAAAGGAGGAAGGGGACAAGAAGATGATGTGTGTGAGGAGTGGAGCAAAGTCGATGAGAACAGCAGAAAAATCTAGTACAAAGTCGGGGCCATTCTCCAGGATAGATAAGGACTCTGTGTGTGTGTGTGTGTGTGTGTGTGTGTGTGTGTGTGTGTGTGTGTGTGTGTGTGTGTGGCGCTCACCCCCCGGATTAAAGTCACAGACTCGTTTATGTGTTTCCTGTTGATCTCGTTCAGTTCCCTGCAGACAGAGAAAGAGAGAGAGACACAGATGAAGGGAATGAAGAAATGAAGACGTCCAATAAACAAACACACTTCTCTGGTTTGGAACAAAAACAAAAACAAGCGTCTCACGTTTCGGCCTTGTCTTTGTCCCGGCTTTTGGCCTCGCTGATGCTGTTTTGTCGCTTCCGGTCCAGGATCTTCTGGAGGTCCTTCTTCTCCCTGGAGTCAAGATTACACACAGAGAATAATCTCAGAATAAAAAAAGTCAAGTGGATGTTTCTCGTCTCGTCCGTCATCGACACGCTCACCTCTCACACGTCTCCCTGAGCTTCTTCAGCTGGACCGCCTGGCATTCCCGCGCCGTGTCCAGCAGCTTCTGGAAAGACTGAGAAGGAGCAACGAGCGTGTGAGCTCTCGACGAAGAACAAGGGAACAGACGAAGTCTGAGCTCGACCCCTCGGGTCCGACTACCTGTCACAGCTCAGGGATTGGTATAAAAGTCCTGAATATCTTTAATAAACTGTTGGATTATTGAGGATCAGGTACTCTGTGAAAACATGGAATACTGGGGCAAAAGTACTGGAACAGCTGGATTACTGGGGTTAAAGTACCTTCTTTATAGGGAATAGTAAAGTACTGGAAAAAGACTCAGACAGATGGATAAAACAGATGGATCACTATTATAAAGATACTTAATAAACTGCTGATAAATTGAAGTAATAGTACCTGAAGACCGGATGGAGTATGAGGGTAAAAGTACTTTGTAAATAGCTGCATCACTCAGATTAAAGTGCCGTAAATACAGTATGATAGTATAATACTTAATAAAAAGCAGAAATATTGGGATTAATCTACTCTATAAACAGCTGGAATACTGAGGTAAAAGTTCAGGATAAACTGCTGGAAAACTGAGCTATGGCATCAAGCCGAAGTATTAGCAAATCGCTGCAGAAACGCATAAGGATCATGACTGACTGATGACCTGTGTGTGTGTGTGTGTGTGTGTGTGTGTGTGTGTGTGTGTGTGTGTGTGTGTGTGCGTGCGTGCTGACCTCCTGCAGGTGCGTCTCCTGCTTCTCCCTCTCCAGCGTGTAGAGCTGCTGCCGCAGCTTCAGCAGCTCCTGCATGTGTTTCTCCCTCAGCTGCAGCGTCTGCTTCTCCATCTCCTGGTCCAGCGCCGTCAGCTCCCGCTGCATGGGCTCCTGAGACTCCGAGGGACTACACACACACACGCACACACACATACACACACAAACACACACATAGGGAGTTCATCTTATGGCACGTTTTCCGTTTTTTCCTCCTCGATCCTCTGCAGCCTCCCTTCACACGTCCTTACTTCTTCTTGATGCTGCGTTTGAGGTGCTTCTCTATCTGACTGCGTCTCCTCTGGGTGTCCGTCTGGATCTGGCTGCTCCAGCTCTTCTGCTCCTTGCTCAGGTTCATCACCTGCACAAAAAAACCAAACAAACATATAAACAAACTGTGTGATGTGATGGCGCCATTCCATATCTGGCCCTGGCGTTCATACCTTCTTGAGGTGTTTCTTCTGCATCTCTTTGAGCTCTTTGCTCTGCTTCTTCAGCAGCTTCAAATAGTTCTTGTGCTGCCTCAGCTCCTCTATAGACTGGATCTTAATATCTGAAATAGAGAGAATTAAGGCTGAGTACCTTGACAAATAAGTGAAAGCTAACTAGCTTCCTCTTTTATCTGAGGTAGGAATGGGGAGCTCTGGGCTCCGTATGACCCACAGATGGCCTTACCTCCCAGGACCGCGGCTATGAGGTCTTCTTTCGGACTTTGTGCTGCACGTACGGACACAGGAGAAGCACGACAGACATCATGTGTGAAAGTGGATGAGCACGTCCAAGACAAATAACAGCAGCGACGGGATGGAACAATGTGCTACACAGGGCCGACTTTCTGCAAAGCTTTGGATTAAATATGCTGAGTGGCGTCAGAAATGGGAGACTGCCTCGCATATTTGTACCCGAGGAGCTGACAGAAAGCTGCATTATGACCTGGAACTTTCAGTAAGAGCCAAGCAGGTGTTATAATACATACAACACGTTTTCCAGAATATGTTGCACCTGTCCTAACAGAGTGTGGATGGCGCTCTCTTGTGGTGATAGATGGTATGACATATCTGACATATAGTGGGGAAAATACAGTCATTTGTGCCGTCCTACCTGGTGCAGGTAGTTTGATGATGACCGGGGACTCTTCCAGGGCGCAGGGGGGGACGACGTGGAAGGGCGAGGGGAGCCGGCCGCCCGGAATGACCTCGCACTCTCTCCGGTTCTCACCCTTGTTGGGCTGGTTGGGGACGTGCTGGAGAAGAGACGAGCGAAGCTCAGAGTGAGGACTGAGTGAGGGCCGAGTGGAAGCCGCTCGGTCCTGCCACCACGCTGACGGGTCTCACCTCGTTGTTGTCCTCTAGGAAAACGTCCAGCTGCGTCTCTCGCTTGTGCAGTTCATTGATGTGCTTCGTGGGGTTGGTCAGGATCTCTGCGTACGCTGAGAGCACACACACACACACACACACACAGAAAATACTGGTAAAAAGACATGATCCATATCTGGAGTATCCAGGTAAACATACTTGATAAAGAACTTAAATTTTGAGGTAAAAGCACTAGATAAACATCTGGAATATTGGGAACGAGGTCCTTGATAAAGGGCTAAAATGTACTGCATAAGAGCTTTAATACTGAGGTAAAGGTGCTAGATAAAGAGCTTAAATATTGAAGTGAGGGTAACTGATATACAGTCTAAACACAGAAGCGAAGGAACTCGATAAAGACCTTAAATATTGACAAAAACTCCACTTGACAAACAGGGAACAAGGAGAGCAGCTTTCGCCAGCAGCTCCCTATGACAGTATTGTTCGCTAGCAGAGAGGATGAGGAGGTGCTCCCACCCTGGTGCTCGTTGGGAATGTAGTCCTGAGCCTCGGTGTACACCAGCAGCGAGGGCAGGAGCAGCGGCTGGTTCAGCTCGTTCTTCAGGTTGATGTAGTGGTAGCCTGGAAACAACAGGCGTTCGGGTGTTATTCCAACCTGTAAGTCACAACTTACAACTTTGTAGCGTTCCAGGCGAGTAACAAGGAACTGAACACTGGGAGCAAGATGTGAACAAGCACAGCTATTTTGTTTATTGCGCTGTGTGACGTCACAAGTTGTAATTGGGAATACATCGACACATCACGAGCGGGAAGTAACTGCAGGAAGTAACTTCCTGTACTACAGGAAGTTAGGGTTGTCTGGAATGCACCAGTAGTCTCCTGGTCTTTCCAAGGAAGGATGTTACTGGGAGCTTCTGCCACGTTGTTGCCAGCGTGGGGTGAGCATGCTCCACGTTTTCAGTCAGATCATGGACATGATGCCTACCAGGTCTGATGCCCGATACAGGGAGGATGCGGTGTCCGATGAACTTCCCGTTTTCCTCAAACACAGCTATCCTCAGAGAGGCCAGAGTCGGGAGGACGATCTGGAGAGAGAGACATGAAAGACCGACAATGCAGGGACAGTTCGAGGGAGGGGACACCCTTTAAGTGTGTGTGTGTGTGTGTGTGTGTGGTGGACTTACCTTATTGAACACAAACATTTCATCGTCCCACACAGGATCCAGGGAGTTCCCGTTGGAGGTTTTGGTTCTGTACTTCCTCTTCGTGTCGGCAGGAAGTCCAAATATGTCCACTTCCACGTACACGCCCACTTTTTTGTCCGTCAGGAACTGACCAGAGACCACCTGGCGGACATCAAGACGCAGAGTTTCTTACCAGTGCCCAAATTCCAAAACGGTTCCACAAATTTGAATTGAATTGGAACTGAGGTCGCAAACAGGAAGTAGAATTGCCATTCAAATTTGAATTGAAGGAAGTAGAATTGAAATTCCATGAAATTCCAGTTGGTGTATTACAGAATCACACTTTACAGTAAATTCCTGTTTGACATATTTTATAAATTCCACTTCCTGGTACCGTATTCCATTTCCAACACAACATCCCGTGGCGGCGGAGCCAACTCCGTGCCCCGTACTTTTATTTTGACAGCGTTGGCGACGATCCCGTCCACCGTGTCCTCTGTGAAAGGGTCGAAGTGTTTGTCCGTCCTCCTCATGAACTCGGGCTTCAGCAGGTAGCCGCTGTGGCCGTTGTACTCGAACACGCCCATGTTGAGCTGCATCGGCAGGTCTGAGGAGAGGGAGGAACAGAGATAAGGAGAGAGAGAGAGAGAGAGCGATGAGGATGAGCGAGGAGGAAGGCGAGGAAGGAGGGCGGATTTGGTGGGATAAAGATTAACATGCTTTAAGTTGACCCCCTGGAGCGCTGGATCACGTATAAAGCCAAGGGAACTCATATTTTCCCACCTGCGTAACAGCTACACAGAGAACACACACACATGAGGCTCCGGGAATTACGTGCATGTGATTTTCCTTTATTTTCTTTAACTCGTGCACACGTCGAGAGCTTGTCCCGATCCGTGAATAACATGAAAAACGACTGCGACTGCAGTTATCTGAATGTACCGCACGAGCTACCAAAATCCCACATGTGAGATAGGAGTAAGTCCCAAACAGGAGAATCCATATGTCCCCGGCTTAAAAGTCTGGGAATAGGAATCCTACAAGCCGTTAAATTATGTTTCTGTCGACATGTTGTTGGCCTCACATACACAAGGGGAAGTTCGGCAGCAAACGCCAGGACCTTACCCAGAGTCTGGAAGTTTAGCGCCACCATCTGGCAGCCCACGTTCCAGAAGAGCTGAGGCATGTAGTTGGAGCTGTCCACCCGCGTTCCTTTCGGGTAGATTCTGCTCAGCTGATTCTTGTTGTACCTGGAGGAGCGGCGTTAAGAACCACACACCCAGCACACACACTTTTCACTGTTGAGGACGTCTGTATAAACACGTGGAAGCTCGGAGGGATACTCGACGAACTCCGTGGGAGAGCTCTTCACAGTGTCCATTCCTTTGGTTTCCACGAAGGAGGACATCTCAAAGAACTTCCTCCTCTCTGGTGGACGGAGACAAAGACAAAAGAAAAAAAACGTTAAGAACTGATGTGTAACGTATGCGAGTACAAGACTGATGATTAACCACAAGTGAGAGCAGGCGGCCGGCCTGGCTGCCTAATGAGCTACAAGAGAGAGGTGCTTAGAGCCAACGAGGCTTGTCCACCACACACACACACACACACGCACACACACGCACACACACACACACACACACACACACACACACACACACACACACTTACTGGTTGCCACCTCGAAAGTCTTGAATTTGACAGGTTCGATGTAGTTGACGAGCGTGGACATCTCCTCTGTGGCGTTCACCTCACTGCTGGCTGTGCCCTGCAGAGCAGATACACCAATAACAATAATAAATATAATCATAATAATACAAATCTATGAAATATGTATGATTTATATACAATTTTTCAAGTAAATTATTTATTTATTTATTTATACATGTTTATTAATGAATTCTGCAGAAATATTAATAATAATCTAAATAAAATAGATTATTTGTTCTATTGTACTATTTATATATTTGATGTTATGTCCATTTTGCATATTATTTATTTTATATATTATTTAGTCATTATTTCATTCTGCAGTTACATCAATGATGATGTTAAGACTAATAATTATAAATGTATTATTTATTTATTATAAATGAATTTTAATAGTATTTAATAGAATAGAATTTTAATAATTTTAATAGATAATTTATTATTTATTTATTTAAATTCAAGAGTGAGTTCTGCAGTTTTTTGTGAATTTCAGGACATTAAAGTACAGTAAACTTTAACAGTACCTGAGCAGGTAGTTAGTTTAACATTGAGAAGCAAGTAGATAACAGAATACATAAAAAGTAAATCTTATAATTAGAATATATTATGATTACACTGTGTTATATCATCCAATCCATTGATCAGCCAGTCAGACCAGTCCAGCTGCTGATGGTTCTCACCTCATCAGAGTTTGGTTTCTTCGGCTCGGTCGCTGGCTCGTCCTCCTCGTCCTCCTCGCTCTCTCCTTCTCCTCCTGCTCGGACGACACAAAAACAGCTTTTACCAGCCGTTCCACCAAACTTCTAGATTCCCCCCTGCAGGTTCCCGTCCGCCCACCTATGGACTTGCGAGGCTCCGAGTCTTTGGCCATCCTCTCCGCCAGCCTCTCCTCGCCGTTGGACAGGAGCTGACTGCCATCGCTGTCATTCAGAGGACAGTCTACACACACACACACACATGTAAAAATACGTAGAAGAAGCCAAACATCTCAGTCGGCCTTTGGTTTAGATGCACAGCTACTAATAGAGAAGCAGATGTTGATCCAGTTGATTTTTCTTTTACCGTTGATGGGCGACGACTGCTCCTCCGTCTCCCTGCGTCGGATGCTGCCCCCGCTGGAGGGTCGGTGGTGGTGGTGCTTCTTCTTGTTTTTTATGAGAATCTTCCCCAACAACTCCTGAGGTGAGGGCAGCAGCTGCCCCTGCTCCAGCTGAGGAAAACAAGTACAGATTCAAAACATCTTAAGCATCAAGAGACTGATAATTTCATATTTGTGGCAAAAAGCTCAATCACGTGACAGATTGACATGTGGCAGATTTGATGTTGTTGGACCTGCTATATGTCTTATTTCTCCATAAAGCCAAGGTAAAAAGATATTTTCATTCCTGGTCCCCTTTAGTGTTTGAAAATTGGGTTGATTTCAGGAGAAGCTGTTATTACCGGGTATTTCTCCAGTGGATCAATAAGCAGGGCGTCTCCAAATATGCTCCTGCAGTACTCTGCCATTTTCGCTTGCTGCTTGGCCCTGACAGAACAAGTGACACAAGGAGTTAGAGTCTGGTCATCGCAGGACGCGTTTTACAGGATTTTATAGGAGATCTCTCAATAAAAGTCTGGCTACAAGCACATCTGACAAAGTGCAGGGAGCAGGGACTCACGAATCGACGTGGTTTTCAAAGGACAGGATGACGGGGTAAGGCGAGGTCTTGAAGGCGCTCTCTGCTATCGCCTCGATCACCTCCTGCAGCCCAGGGAAAGAGAGGGAACATTACAAGGCGCTCTGTCTAATAAGAGCTCCGTAAAATAAACATTTCCGCGGATTGTTAGGACTCGCAGCAGTGTTTGAAACCAAAATATACAAACTTGCACTCTGGAAAATCAAACACACAGAGCGCAAATTTCCATTTCTTACGAGGCCAGACAGGAGATTTACTTGTGGTGGATAATAAAAAAAGTTGATATTTTATTGCTACACAAACAGGTTAAGAGCTCCAGACATCTCTTGACATTAGGGTGGCAGCTGTAAAATATAGATAAGTGTGAAGAGCAAGAAAATCCTCCCGTGGGAAATTCTGCTGTGTGAAACACTGTCGTGCTGCCGGGTTACGCTGTGAAAAAATGACTGCTACTTCTATCACTGTCACTACACCAGCTGTATGGAGCCTCTGATCGAGGTTGCCATGGTGACTGCAGAGTCCACTGACTGCATGGAGCCTCTAATCGAGGTTGCCATGGTGACTGAAGAGTCCACTAACTGAATGGAGCCTCTAATGAAGGGTGCAATGGTGACGGTAGAATCCACAAACTGTATGGAGCCTCTAATCGAGGTTGCCATGGTGACAGCTGAGCCTCTAATCAAGGTTTCCACGGTGACGGCAGAGTCCACTAACTGTAAGGAGCCTCTAATGAAGGGTGCCATGGTGACGGCAGAGTCCACTAACTGTATGGAGCCTCTAATCGAGGTTGCCATGGTGACAGCTGAGTTTCTAGTCAAGGTTTCCACGCTGACGGCAGAGTCCACCAACTGTATGGAGCCTCTAATCGAGGTTGCCCTGGTGACTGTATGGAGTCTCTAATTGAGGTGCCCAAGAAGAGTGGCTCCGCAGTTGTGATCGTTTGGATGGCAGTTGATCAAAAACTATGAAAGCTATCGAAAAGATGAACGCCACGACAACAGAGTGGACTTGTGTCTCCAGTTTAAAGTTCGAATGGTTTTTCTAAATGAAAGTCGGGCCGAGCTGTACATGTTTGAATAAGTCTAGATTTTCAAGGTTTTTCACCTTGTCCCATTCATTTCTTATGGGAAGTTTTTCACAGTTTATCTTGAAATGGTACCGCAGAACATTCATATTCTGGACAGATACTGAGCCACACCCTTTTGGCGTATAATCTGTCTGGGTGCTCTTAAAGGATATCTTGTTATTAATGGTCAAAAATAGTCAAAAATAGGACATAAAAACAAGAGCAATAAAAGTGAGCGAGCAACTGAGTACAGAGACAGCAGAGCGGAGTCCAGCGTTACCTTGAAGGAGATCTCAGTGGTCATGGTGAAGCCGTGCGTGATGTACGGCTCCTCGTCAGGCGGTCGGCCCTTCCAGCAGTCCAGCTCCACGCAGCGGCAGCCGGTCAGCAGCACCTGGCGGTACATCTCCACCGAGGACAGGCCGGTGAGCTGCCCCACTGCAGGCACAACATCGACCCTGAGACGCTGCCAACAAGGCGCCAACGACCCTGTCTGACCCCGTGTGAGGCATGCGAGGTACCTGTGAGGTACGTGTTGTGCGAGGAGTTGATGAAGTAGTTGGACAGAGGCTGGTTCATGTCGTCGATCACATCCAGCCTCTCGGGGGGGACGATGCTGTTCTCCTCTCCCCCCAGGTACCGAGCAAAGGCCTGCAAGCTGATCTGGTCTGTGAGAGACAAAGAGACAGAGAGAGAGAGAGAGAGAGGGAGGGAGGGAGGGAGAGAGAGAGAGAGAGGGAGGGAGGGAGGGGGGGAAAGTTTATGGACTGTTGAAATGGTGATTAGAATAACTGTGCATATTCCACCTCTGCATCCACATTTATAAATCAATACCACCATTTCCACCTGAATGTAGATGCTACTCATTATATCCAATGCCTTCATCGCCTATCTGTTGTTTCAGTACTGCAATAATGCAAATGGTAGCATTATTTGACAGGCAATATTGATCTTTCAACACGTACGTTAGGGACCATCACAGGAGATGTTATGGGAGTTTTCCATTATTAATCAAGGCGATTCTGCACTGGGAACCTTATTTGATAGGCCAATCAAAATGTGCTACCCCAAGAATTTTAGATAGAGAAGTTATCAAACGATGCTTCCCTTGCTACAATAGTGCAGAAGGAGTAAAAAGTGGTGCAGATTTAAGTGGTTACCCAATACCCTTTAGGTGGTATTGTTTGACAGCTTGACTGGAGTTTGTCCATTTATGGCCAAAGCAAAACCAGTTGGAAAACATTTCATCAGATTAGCAGCATTTTACAGCCCCCGAGACCTCATGTCATCCAAATCAATCACGTCTATAAACCTGTGAACTCTGCAAGACGATATGGGCAACTTAAGATAAGATATTACTTTATGGGGTCCTGGGGTGGACGACTTATGCTTGTGGAGTCGGAAGTTAACAGCAGAAAGAGCATTAAGAACAACAGGTAATAACAGACCTGGAAAAATGACAAGTTTGCATAAAGTTATAGAATGTTTAGCTTGAAGTTAGAGTGAGGAAACGGATATTATGTAATGACAAAATGGGACAACTACATCTGTGTCCTACATCTTAATCCTATCTAGATAAACAGTTTGAAGTCTCTCCCTCGAAAGTCTTTGTTAGTGAGGATTAAAGGGACGCTCGCCTCTCTCCAGCTGGCTGCTGTTGGTCTCGTATCTCTCCATGATTTGTCGGACCTGCTCCCGTTTCAGCGGCGGGTACAGGACCTCGTTCAGCCGGGAGTCTCGCTGCCGCCGGTTGATGAAGTCCATCAGCTGATCCAGAGAGATGAACGGCTTCCTCTTGGATCCGCTGGCAGGAGAAGAGAGAGGGAGAGAGAGAGAGAGAGAGAGAAGAGAAGGTGAAGAAGCAAAACCAAAAAAAAGATCACAGCAGAGATTCATGGAAGTGGATGGATGTTACAAAATAGTACAAAAAAGTGACCAAAACACAGTTATCTGTATGTTATACTAGTGTTACTGGATGTACAAAATGATTAAAAGACACTAATACACTGACAAATTTAAACAAATGTACTAAAATGTACATTTCAACAGATGTATTACGTATTAAATACAAAGCCAAAAGAAAGACAATACAAACATTAAATACAGTAAATATACAGTAAAAGAAAAGTATGTAAACTGGGCTGCACAGAGAGAAATAAAATTTAAAAAATAACTGATTATCATGTTGAAATGTGGTTCGTTTTTCCCGTCCGTTGCTCCAAACATGATATTGCGTAATCCGGTCGTACCGTAACCGTGGCAACCGGCCGCCGTCACCACGGCGATTCGGAACTCGCACGGCAACCTTGGCCGTCAGGAATTTTTACCGCGGTAACACCGGTTATTGTTTACATCCCCGACTCTTTTGGGCGTAACGAACCTCTCCTCAAAGATGCTTTGTATCTCGGGCCGCAGGCACAGGCTGTCGAGAAACTTCTGGAAGGCGTCCCATGTGAAGTCATCCGGCTTGAGTCCCTCCGACTGGAAGAGAAAGGAGAGGATTGTGAGGAGGGACGTGAAGGAAAAGAGGCTGTCTCATAAGTGACCCCCCCCCTCCTCTTTCCCCGCTTAAAGTTAAAAATCAAATAAAACTTTTGTTAAACTGACACGGTTCAGGGTGAGACCGTGAGCGTGTACTAGCGCCAGGCCAGCAGGGGGCGCCAAAGCGCAACAAGACGCAAACGGAGAAACCGCTGAGTGAGCAGTTTGTTTGCACAACCCAGTGACTTTTCTCTCAAGAGGAAACATCTTGTGACTGATTTTAAGTAAAGATTGCACTGACTGATCACACACCAGAGGCTTTGGTTTACCTACAAACCGGAGTAAAACGCAAAGATTTACCAGGTTTAACATGTTAGAGTGAACGCAGCGTGACTTGTCGGACTCGGCAAGAATCAACGAGGTCATGATTTACGGCAAATCAGCTTAGTTCCTCTTTCTAGGAACACAGTGACAGTTATTAAGATCACTTTTCAGATTGCAGTGAAAGTGCATAGATGGGTATTTATTACATCTTTTATGTCATGTCAGTTTCAGTTCACTGTTAATTTAACCGTCAGCTTGACCATTTTGGTTTGTTTTTTTTGTGGCTGATTATTTGATCTTTTTGTCAAATTTAGCTGTTACCACTCACACTGTCAACTTAACAAAAGCTAATCCATCACATTGTAAGTATTTCTACAGATTTTGCTTCATCCCCAAGCTCCCAAGAATAAATTAAACCTAAAGCACACCAGACGTTTTGCAACAAGCTATTCAGAAAGAGCTTGAATACCAACAAAATTGAGGTCTTTTAATACTTTTTAATACTCTGCTTTTGCATTTACTCCTCTTGTTTTTTCCTATCCTCTTGGCTCAGGGTGGCCTGACTGTGTATTTGTGCATGAACGGTGAATAAAAAGAAAATTAAAGGAAAATTCCCTTAACGGATTAATTGACACAGTGTGTCTGGCCTCTTTGATCCTTATTGACCGACTTTCACATGCATTTTGATGCCGTGTTTGTCTCCCATGGCATGCTAAGAATGCTATTTAAACACAGCCCGGGGTGAGAGAGTTTGCAGCCATTATCATTATTATTATGTATGAGCCCCCGGGCCACCCCGAGTGATGTCTGCCGGTGATAATCACCCTGTTATTGACGAGGCCGCACTGCTCCAGAGCCATCTCCACTCTCTTCTTATCGGAGAACATCTTGAGGATACTGCGAGACGAGAGAGAGAGTTTGGGAGAGATGTCAGTCTCCAGCTTATCTGGGATACGACGTGATAAAATCAGAGTTGAAGTCTGAGAGAGGGGGTAAGAAAAAAAAGTGGAAGAGAGACCAAGAAGAGGAAAGGAAAGAAGAAGTGGAGTCGGAATATGTGGGGAGAGTTAAAAAAACAATTTAAAAAAAACGTGGCTCTCACTTCTTCACAGGGATCTTCCCGTCCTGGTTCACCTGCAGCTTTAACTTTGTGTACCTGAGAAACAAGACACAGCATAAATAAAGAAATCCGGTCCGCAGGGCGAGTCCGTGTCGTGCCTTTTCAAGGTTCGACGTTCTCACGCTTTGAACAGGAACGTGTTCCGAGACGCGTTCTGGGACAGGATGTTGGTGGCCAAGGTGAACAGCTCGTCTGTCCAAATCTGGAAAAAAGACGGAAAAGCACACACACACACACACACACACACACACACACACACACACACACACACACACACACACACACACACACACACACACACAGGCCAGAACGGGATGTTAGAGCTTAGTTGTTTGACTCGTTTGATGTTGAAATACTTTCTGTATACAGATGTTCACCCACACACACATGGACCGATTCCTTCTTTTACAATCCCCTCGCCTCTATGTCAACATCGTAAAAGTAGAGGAGACAAGGAGACAAGGAGACAAGGAGACGAGGAGACAAGGAGAGGCCAGCAGGGGAGAGAGAGAGAGAGGAGGAGGGATACGACATGTGAGCGACAGGGACGTTGGGGATGTGGGAGGGTCACCTTGGCCGTGTCCTCCTGCATGGCCTGGAAGTTGAGGAAGGAGGTGTTGACCAGGTCGTTGCCGTGGACGACGGTGACCAGCTTCCCCTCCACGTTGTCGCCTTTGCCGAAGCCGAGCACGTCCCGCAGCTTGGCGTCCTGACGGGACACACACACACACAGACAAGTTTACACACACATGTTCGTTTGTGGAAAAGTTAAATTGGATCGTCCATCCATTTTATGAAGTGTCACGTATTCCAAACACAGTGAATTTCCCAATGGGAACTTCCTGTCTGACGGCATATCCTCAAGAGGGATCTATCTATCTATCTATCTATCTATCTATCTATCTATCTATCTATCTATCTATCTATCTATCTATCTATCTATCTATCTATCTATCTATCTATCTATCTATCTATCTATCTATCTATCTATCTATCTATCACAGGTCGACCTACACATGTCTATGAGTAGTTAGAATAGACTCATTACAGGAAAGAATGATGTCATTGCTTTTGTTATTCTTGTTGCTCGTATTGTGGTTGTTACTGTTGTTGTTGTTGTTACTGTTACCATTGTTGTTGTTGTTGTTGTTATAAACCCATCCAGCCCTGTCATCTCAACCCTACAGCACTAGGTGTGGATGTCTTTACATCTGCTCCGCTCAGAGCTGTGCTTTAGCATGCTCCACCTGTTGCACAGATACACGTCTCATGATTTACTTTTATCTAATGCAAACTTTTTTCCCCAAAAATGTCAATTCATATCAATATTTTCCCCCCAAGACACTTTAATTAAGAGCGTGGTGTCCACCAGCCCCCACCGTAAACATGTCCAACACATCCCACATATGACCAGAGTGCATTATCTGACTTATGAGGCCACATGGTGGTCAAGTGTTGACCACTCCGAGGTCTGTCTGCGTGTCCTGTGATGACCTGAGGACATGTCCTGTCCTGACCCCAGACACCAGTAGACACCAGTTAGGTCACGGATTAGCGGAAAGAACTGGACTGGCCAACGCTGAACACCAGATGTAGCATTTTTCAGCTCAGGATATCCTCAAACTGCTCTTGCATTTGGTGAAAATACATCAGCGCACACACACACACACACGCACACACATAAACCACTTGTTGGACTCAAGCCTGTGAGCTTGGCGTCCTTCCCGCTCCTTGTCCATAGCTCCTTGTCCATCGCTCCGTCTCCTGAGAACAGTAAATGTGATGCATGTGGTGTAGCACTCTGATCCAATTAACCCAGCGACTCTTTCCTCCTCTTTAGACTCTCTCTCTCTCTCTCTCTCTCTCTCGCTCTCTCTCTATCCCTTTCTCTGTCCGTCAGTCCGTTTTATCTCCGTCCTCCTCCTCCTCCTCCTCCTCCTCTTCTTTCGCTTCAATTAAATAAATGAACTCGGACGCGTTTCCACGGAGGAGAGCGCTGCCAAGCGTGCGTGTGTCTAAAGAGAGTCGGGGGGGGTTTAAAGGGTCATTCCACCCAAAATATGAACCCGATTACTGCAGACGAAGTGTCGACAGTGCGTTCAGTGGATGAGCCAATAATATAAACTATAAAAACAATACTTAAGATTTGTGCGTGAGCATTGTGTGAAGACGTGTGAAGACATATGTTCTCAAATTTGAAAGAGAATTGTAGTTGTAAACATAAGTTGTTACATACTTTCATTGTTTCAACATTTTAATAGAGTCTATGGACTGTTTTTTGTGAAATGCAACGTGGCAGGATTGAGCATGTTGACTCAACCCGCAGATCAACATGGGCGTTCCACCTTGTGCAACAAGTCATTTCTGAATAAGGCGTATTCAAAGCATATTACTGACAAAAAAAGGTAGTTTCTTGTAATTGCCTCAAAAGTACGATCATGTATGTACCATCGTTCTGATACCATCAGTCATGCCAGAAACTACAAGTTCAATTTG
Organism: Karalla daura; assembly: GCA_029224185.1. Classification (NCBI taxonomy): domain Eukaryota; kingdom Metazoa; phylum Chordata; class Actinopteri; order Chaetodontiformes; family Leiognathidae; genus Karalla; species Karalla daura. The sequence goes on along the minus strand of CM055210.1, from coordinate 13,139,198 downwards.
TGTTCTTAATAGTTTAACATGTGATGAAAGTTGCATAAAAGCTGAATCGGGACCACTTATCAGCAATCACACGCTCATATTTCATCTCCGTGTTTTCAACATTTTCAGCCCGTTGTGATCTCATCTCGTCGCGGTCACGGTTCACGATCGGCGTGAAGTTGTGTGACGCCCAGCGTGAGAAGACGCCCTTTGATCATCCGTCCGCCATTTGTCTCCAACAAACAAATACTAATCAGAGCAGCTTTGAACTGAGGCGACAGACAACAATCACTCCACGTGATTCCTCTACCGACTGATTAAAAGCAGAACTGAGATCTTCGACTCCGCTACGTCCAGGCTTACACAACGACTTCCCCGCCAACAGTCGCCGCTTATATCACTTCCTGTCTGATGGCCCATCTGTCAGGCCGGCTCATTAGCACTCTGTCACCTTTGCATCATCATCATCATCATCAGCTGAGAGAGGAAACACACACACTCACACACACATCTTTTAGTGACAGTGACACTCGAGCATCACATTTCTGGTCCAAGGACGAAAATTTTAACAGCAGGGGGTGACAGCTTCTTTGTCTCTCTCTCTCTCTCTCTCTCTCTCATACATTCACACACACACACACACACACACACACATTACCAACCTTTGGCTGTTTGGCATATTTTCCTGTTCTGGTGTCTCGGATGGTGCTGATGTCCAGGGTCTCCACCTCCTGCAGAACGGAGCAGAAAAAAGGGAGAGAGGAAAATTAAATGTGGCATCCATATAAAGATGTAGGGCAACACGGTGTGAGAGGGTCCCTGGTTCGAATCCCAGTTGGAACGACCCAGACCTTTCTGTATGGCGTTAGCATGTGTGCAGACTTTCTCAGGTTACTACAGGTTTTCTGATTGGGTGCCCCATCTGCTTCCAAGACAAATGTTATATCAAAACTTCTCAAAGATCCTGTGCTTTTTGCTTTTTCACCTCCTCGAGAATGGATCTGCTCAACCAACACTTGAAAATTGAGATATGAAATATTTCTCTTTTCATGTCGATTCCTACCCTACCCCTAGCGGTTAACGCGAACCCTAGTCAACCCTAGTTGGAAACTCTAACCCGAGCTGTTAACCCTAACCCTAGCTGTTAACCCTTACTCTAGCACTACTTGGAAACCCTACCCCTAGCTGTTAATGCTAACACTAGCTGCTAACGCCAACCCTAGTTGGAAGCGCTAACCCTAGCTGTTAACCCTAACGACGAGCCTCTGACTGACCCCTGGGAGTGTCTATCTCTCCATAAGACGCAATGTACAGTATTTGCTCTCTAAGTTGTGGGAATTGTCCAGTTATTGTTATTTTCACTATTATGATTTTCCCTTTGGGGATCAAAAATGATTTCCTCCTTGTATTCTTGCTCATTTTGCTACTTCCGTATGGATTCAAGTCTGCAGCACTGAACTCACAAGAGAACAAGAGACGAGAATTATGAGAGGACGTGGTGAAATCTGTCCGACACGTCGGTCAGATTTATGTACGTTTCATTCTGATGTGAGACGCCCGGAGCACGATATGCTGAGAGGGGACTTTCAGGGAAGTTTTTTTTTTGAATTGGTGGGAAAAACAGAAGAGGAGGAGGGAAAGAAAAAAAGAAACCCTGAATAAAGCGCTGTGTAATGACTGATTCCTCGAGACTATCAGCGTCTGTTCTCGTCTGCTTTCATCTTTTATCGGATCCCCCCCCCCCGCTACTTGCTACCGCTGCTCCCTGGATGTAAAACAAGTGCTGACAGATGAACTCTGAGACGGTGGAAAAGCAGAGAGACAGAGAGAGGAGTGGGTGATGTTTAGAGAGGGAGCTTCTGGATAACACACACACACACACATACACACACACACAGATGATATCTACACACAGTTTTGGGGAGAAGTGGAAAACACACAACAGAGTTACACATCTAGACTGCATAACTGAATATGAGTAACTGTATTCCGATAGAATCCTAATTACACTACAAGTTATCTTTTTTCTATTTGTTCACTCTGCAAAAGATGAAAACTTTTGGTGACATCATACGGCTAACACGTAGATAGCGATTTTAGCTAACAGACATTTGTGATTCATAAACACCTTACTGAAGCAATCCAAAGAGTTCAGAATATGTAACAAACGCTGAATAATCTGTCGGAATATGCCAAAAACTACACTCAATCTGTCTCTCTCTCTGTCTCAATATGTGTAGCACACATAGTAACAGCTGCTAGTAGCTAATAGCTACTAGCTACAATTTCGAGGCATGTTTGGTTTTACTTCTTATGTAAGATGATGTTGACCTGATCCAAAAACACACATGCACAAACTCTCATTTGTATTCAGAATATGTTGGAATCTTGGAATATTTTGAGGTTTGTATCTTCTAATCTGTAGTTGGATACTTTATCGAGGTGATGCTAACGACACACACGACATAAAACGCATCTTCATATCTATGAAGCAGATTTTCAAGGCTCAATGATGCGAAACACACACACACGCAAACTAGATAAACACACAAACACACACAGATGACTGGAAAAGAGTGATAACGGTGATAACGACGAAGAGACTGAAACGTACAGGAGGGAGGAGGAAGAGGAGGAGGGGGAGGAAGAGGAGGAGGAGTGTGGTCATAAACGCAGCCATAAACACAGAGGAGGACGCTCTGTAAATATTTGTTTAGGCCTGCGCTCGCTCCCCTTCCATCTGTGCAGCTCAACCTACACCTCCTTTTTTCTCTTATCTCATCCCTCCATCTCCACGCATCTTTAATGCATCTCCGTTTACATTTCCTGATAATGTTTCCCTAACAAAAAAAACACAGAAAGTTTACGTCTCTCATCCTGTTATTCCCTACGTTTATCTGTTAGTCATTTCTTTCTTTTTCTTTTTGCTTTTCTTGCTCAGATCGACTTGCCAAACATAACTCATCGAGTCAGAACTCTTGGCTCCAGGTATTAAAGCGTCTTTATTTCATTAGCGTGATGTCACTGACCCGCCGGCCCGGACGCTCCGCCGGGAATCAGAAGGTCAGCGAGTGTTGACGATCCGGACCAAGTGCTTTAGAGTCTAGTCTCAAACTTTGTCCTCTGATTGGCCTGTCGAGAATTACTCACTTCCTGGGGGAATAAAACGCTTCTGGGTCTGTAGGACACACACATACACACACACACACACACGCACACACACGCACACACACACGCAACTCGTGTCCCAAAGGCCGTGGTTTCATTCTGCCATTGCCATGGTGACTCCTTGGAGACCTCAGTAATGAGACTACAACTTTGTCTGCTGCCTGTGTGTGTGTGTGCATGTGCGTGCATGTGTGTGTGTGTGTGTGCATGTGTGTATGTTTGTGTGTGTTGGACAGTTAACATTTTCTCACTGGCTAGTAATGTAAAACACACACACAAACACACAGTAACACTCTGAACCCAGACAAGCACATCCTCGACCTGCAGGTCCCGACTTGTGAAACATTCTAACCTGTTGAGCAAGACTCTAGAGTGTGTGTGTGTGTGTGTGTGTGTGTGTGTGTGTGTGTGTGCCCGTGTGCAGGCGTGTGCGTAGGCGTGCGCATGTGTGCGAACTCGCATATTGGACGCATGTGACGCAGAACAGCGAGAAAATCATCACTCCAGACGAGGGCAAATGTGCCAGCATGTGATTAGAAAAGTGTGTGAACGCTTGAGTCCCTTACACACACACACATGCACATGCACACACACACACACACACACACACAAGAAGCAGCAGAACACATAGTTTTTACACATCGACTGTGTACGTGTGAAGGTCGGTCATCTCCGAGAGCACATTCCTGACATATTCCGGCCTTCTGCTCAGTTAGCGTGTGTATATATATGTGTGTGTGTGTGTGTGTGCGTGTGTGTATCTGTGTGTTTCGGCATGTAATATTTAGCCAGCCGTGGCAGCTGCAGCGCTCCATTCATCTCGCCGAGCCGAGCCCAAACACAGCTCGCTCCATTTATCAGCGCGGACTCTCCTGCAGGATGGCTGCAGCCCCCGGAGCTCCGGAGAGAGAGAGAGAGAGAGAGAGAGAGAGAGAGAGAGAGAGAGAGAGAGAGAGAGAGCGAGAGAGTTTTCCAGGAGTCGTCTCGTGATAAACTGCAGTAATTTGCCTTGATTTACTGTGTTTACTGGACTGAGAGAACTTTCCCTGCGCCTGACTACTGCACTCCATGCCTCGGTCGGTCAGTCCGTAAACATGGAACAGCCGAGTCGAGCTTTTGCTCATGACTCCACTCGTCCTTGTCCCAGTTTGGGCGCCACGGGGAAAAACGAATAGTTGGATGGGAATGCGACGCCCTCCTCGACACTAGGTGGCGATATGCCATGTTTTAGCAGGTTAATTCGCACCCCTTCCCACTTCCTTTCCACCTTCAGCTGAGTCAAAATGAGCACATGGATGGAATTGGAAGCTTCTCTTATGATGTTGTTGTTCTGGGAATGTCACTCTTGGAAGTTTTTGATCCATTGTAGAACATGCATCCACGCGTTTCAGTTTCAGTCACACCAGGAAGAAAACCAGTTTCCAACCGCATTATCTGGGTGTTTCAATCGGATCAGAGAAGTCTGGTATGAATCGGAATAACGCATTTACACGCACTTTAGTCGTCCAGTTATAGAAGGCTCGAGGTCATAATTTGTCTCGTAAAGTGTCATATAAATGTCCTGGATGCACTCGTGCTACGGCTGAAACATACGTAACAAGGTCCTGTCTGGTTGTATTTCATTGTTTAGATATGAGAAGTAAAGAAAATAATGATATAAAACATGCAAAAACAACAAAGTCACTGCACAAAGCCAAGAAAAAGGGTCTGAAAATAAACCCCAGATGAAACATGACTTTACACTTTGGTTTTTAACGATTTCTTTATGGGTAGAAAAATCAATACAAAGCAATTTAAAGAAGCGGCTTTTTCCCTTTTTTATAAACAAAGAACGCTGCATCCCTCTGTTTACACACAAGTTTACCCAGTAGTGTTTATCAATCATGTCTTGTAATATTTAGCCATAAAAACTAATGTAATTTACTCTAAATTAATGCTTTTAGTTCGTAATTTCCTACATTGCTCATGATACACTGCTTGAAACGCTCCGCTGTTGATTACTTGGAAGAAGCAGAGAAGCAGAGAAGAGAAAGAGAGTCTAAGTGGAGTTAATGGAGGACGCAGGCTCGTTGTAGTCTACTGTTTAGATGTGCAAAAAAACAACAAGTCTGAGGTTTTATTTTCTCCAAAAAGCCAAGAAAGCGGTCCATAAATATACCCCCAGATGAACCCCAAACTCATATGTTTTACACTCAAACAGTTTCCAGTTCTTACACATTGTTTAATTGAACCAGCAGCTATAGATGAGAGCTCTGTGCAGCTCGTCTCTCTGCTGGAGAGCATATTTGCTTTTCCCACAGCAGCATCGGGGCTCGCACCTTTGTTCTGCTCTGCAGTGACGTGCCCGGATGCTTTTGATGCAACAATAGGTATTATTACATAATTAGGTTATACGGCCTATATTTAGGCTCAAAACACAACAAAGTGCGCGCGGGTTAATGCGATTCAATTAAAGGCCTTTGTCTGCCCGCTCGTTTTACTTCCTTCGTTTTGTTGATTGACTTTTCACTCGCCCTCCTCCTCCTCCCCCTCTTCCATTCATTTTCTTAAGTTTATGAAAATATGAAAGGGCAGCAAAGCGGCGGTGGTTGGAGCGCCACTCCTTTCCTGTGTGTGTGTGTGTGTGTGTGTGTGTGTGTGTGTGTGTGTGTGTGTGTGTGTGTGTGTGTGTGTGTGTGCACGTTCTGAAAGATCGCCACATCTAAAAAAAAAGTCCCAGGTCTCCGATGACCAATCACGGCTCCTATCAAATGGCACATGATGACGCTTACACAGGAAACCGATCCTTCCCGACTACACACACACACACACACACACACACACACACACACACACACATGCATGCATGGTGCCAGGGCAGTGTCGGCCTCCGCCCTCGGTCGCTTGGCCACGAACCAACTGGCCAATCAGTGCAAAGTTTGGGATGTTGGGGTGGGGGGGTGGGGGGGGTGGGGGGGGGCGTGGACCGGTCCGGAGACTTTAAAGGGCACAGGCACGTCGTAGCAACATGCAGAACAAAGGAGCCTTGGAACTGTTTTATGGTGGCGATGGAAGAGCTGGCAAGGTGTTTAGAGAAGGAGGAAGAGGAGGAGGAGGAGTGGTACGCTTCAGGAAGAAAAAAAAAGCTCTGCCTCTCTGTGTCACCTCGTAATATTCCCTCCATATATCAGTGAGATAACAACTGAAACCCGTCTAGAACGAGCTCTGTCCTTTATCCCCCTCGCTCTCTTCGCTGCTTCATATTTCTGCGGTCGGACGAGGTGGAAATGTAAAGAGAGAGAGAGAGAGAGAGAGAGAAAAACATTTTATCCACTTAAGTTCTACAGAGAGACCCAGAGTGGTTTGTAATCAGTGAAATATTAGAATCCCCTCAGAGAAGAAGAGGAAGAAGAAGAAGAAGTAATAAAACATGAAAGAGAAACGAAGGCCAAATGTACGAGGAAGGGGAAACATTTATGAGGGAAAAGCAAGAGCAAGTTCAACGTCGATAAAAGAAAAACATGCACAAACGATGTTTAATGTCTCAAAGTGAAGATGCATGAAAGCAGAGCTGGACCACACACACACACACACACACACACACACACACACACACACACACACACACACAGCAAAAATAGTTAAGCTATCATAAATCGTTCACAAAACACAAACACACATATATCAGCAGGGGTCAACTCACATGTGCCGCCAAATACTAACACACATCACAGCATGCATGTGTGTGTGTGTGTGTGCGTGCTGTTTAAAGTAAAAGCACAGATTTTATAAAGAATTTTCTTCAATTCTCTTCATTTCTTGGCATCTTTGCAGTCTGGCTGAGCCTCAGCTAAGAAGTCTAGTGTAAATTTTGTGTCATTTTAAGAGAAAATAGCTTAGCTTAGTTTAGTTTAGCTTGGCTTAGCTTAGCTAAGGAACTGAAGGAAGCACAGGCAGTGTAGAAGTGTAATGGAATAGTAAATACAGATATTTACTGCAAAAACTATTAATTCTATGTAAGAATAGAAGTACAGATGTGTGAGGGGAGCACTTATGTCCAGTAAAAAAAGTCTTTGTATTTGCTAAAAAATGTCATGTTATTATCACTCGAGGTCACAGTTAAGACTTTCAAAATAAGATATGCAAGTTGCGATAAACCAGAAGATTTATATGCATGTTCCCACACACACACACACACACACACACACACACACACACACACACACACACACACACACACACACACACACACACACACACACACACACACACACACACACACACACACACACACAAACACACACACACACACACACACACACACACACACACACACACACACACACACACACACACACACACACACACACACCAGGCAGTGGTTACATTTTACAGCAGAGCAGGGAGATCAGCAAGACCAGTAAAACAAATTCTCTCTCTCTCTCTCTCTCTCATACACACACACACACACACACACACACACACACACACACACACACACACACACACACACACACACACACACACACAGTTTCGGAGGAAGCATCTGTTTTGACAATGGATTTCGATACGGAGCAGTGTCTCATTTCTTCATACCGCAGAGAGCTGCACATCTGTCGTGGATATGTGTGCGCAAGTGTGAAAGTGTGTGTATATGTGTGTGTGTGTGTGAGAAGTGCGATGATAGTGAAAGTGAGGACTGCTCCACCATGTGCAGTAAGAGATAATGTCAGGAGAAAATAAAACATGTGACCGCTTGAAATAAAGAAACTAGGGGAGAGGAAGTGATCACATTATCAACTGACAAACTCGACTTCCCCTTGTATCTCTACGCTCTGTGTGTGTGTGTGTGTGTGTGTGTGTGTGTGTGTGTGTGTGTGTGTGTGTGTGTGTGTCTGAGAGAGAGAGACAGAGAGAGAGAGAGATAAAATGACCTCCTGCACGCCTGTGTGTGTGCGTGTTATTTAAGCCTCTTGTTCAGTTAATTCATCCTGGAAGTTTGGAATAGGCTGCGGAGATAATCTCTATTAGATCTCCACTTATACCTGCCAACAATCATTCTGCTAATAATCTAGCTGCCTCACACACACACACACACACACACACACACAATAGTATTACCAGCTGAGTTGGGTGTGGTGTGCATCAATAGAGGGAGGTGCCGACACTCTGAAGTATAATCTAAAATAATTACGCGTTCAGACAAAAGCTGAGTGACGATTCAGACAATCGACACATTGCAAAGGCTGTTTAATTGTTGCGTTTCTCTGTTTCGTCACCAAGAATGATTATGAAGCTTGGTTTTGCAGGACAAATATGTCATTTAATCCTCTAAAGGGTGAGTTGACCTTTAGGGAAAGAGACTTTATATGAAGCTACTGCTAAATTAGCTTAACATACAGGCTATAAACAACAGCTCCCTTAGCCTACTTAGCTATGAAATATTCCCACAAAGAGCACTGTGTAAAACCTCAATTTGAGTTTTAGGATATTTGTCATGCCTCATCCTATAAGTTAGCATGGTCAGACAGTCCATTTCTGAGCCAGTTCTACACTTTATGCAAACATTAAATGATAGATAAACATGTTAGCCGAGTATAAATAAACAAAAACCATCGGTACAATAGCATGAGTCACCAAAGTAGCCATGTGGCTTCTTGATGTTGGTCGCTAGCTAGGCGAGGCTAGCTGCTAGCTAGACGAGGCTAGCTGCTAGCTGAGTTGAGCAAACTCTTTCATGGTAAAAAGAAGTAGAATTGAGGAGGAAAACATAATGAGGTCATGAAAACCAGAAACCTCACTTCTTCCCCTTAGATCCTTAAAACTTTATTTACTTGTTTATGCTAGGCTAATCGAGCTGGAGACCATTCTGTTTAATGGGAAATTACACAAAAAAACCTAGTTTAAAGCTGCTTCCTCACAACTCTGAGTACTGAGTGAATAGTGAGACTGGAGTAAACCCCCTGGGGGCTCAGGTGACACCTGACACACCAGAGTCAAGTGTCTGTGGTTTCCATGATTGTCTCAGCCCTCAATCTGGCCAAAGTAGGGGAAATCAGTTCTCTGCCATTATGGGCTAAACTGGGAGTTTTGTGGAGACTCGGTTACGTCCCTGGGGAGGGGGCAGTGGATGTTTTTAAATCCTAGGTGCTGCTAACCTGAGCTGCTGGGCTGAAAAGGAGGAGGAAGAACTGGAAGAGGAAGACTGGAATCCAGGGAAAAGGGGAAACGTGGAGGAGAAGGAGGAGGAGGAGGAGTGGGAGGAGGGAAAGACGGGGCAACGAAATTCCCCAGAACCCCCATCTCCCAGTCTGAGTGACTTCCTGCCCACTTTCTCACGCGAAGAGAGAAAGAATGAGAAGAGATTAGAAGTGTTGTTGCAAGAAATTATGGAGAAATAACTCTGGTAGGGAGGGAAAAATGCATCGATGAGATGTGGAGGGAGAGAAAACAGGAGCAGGAGGAGGCGGAGGAGGAAAAGATGGAGAGCAGAGAGGGAGGAAATGTCATTCCTTCAGTTTATATAAGAGGAACAGCTTTTGCCTCATCTCTCTGACGGCTACCAGCTGCCCCAGGATAGAGAGAGGCAGAGAAAGTGAAAGGAAAGACTGGAGAGGTGGAGGTAGAAGGAGAGGAGGAGGAGGAGGAGGAGGAGGAGAAAGACAAATTGAATGCGGATTAGCAGTGTAGAAACAGGGTGAGATCCAGCAGCTAAAGTGGGGAGGGAAAGTATAACAGAGTGGCGGGAAGGATTAGGAGCAGAGCCAGGTGCATCTGTGGCAGGTGAAGCTCCCTGTTTGTTTATGGGGAGCCGCAGTTTAGCCGGCAAATCATCCATCCTGGAAAAAACGAAAAAAAAACTTCTGCAGAAACGATCTCAAACACGGCGCAGTGAATAACACGACGCCTGCTAATCCAGACGAGGTCGGGAAACCGCATGAATCATCGAATCCCGGCCGGCGCTTTCTCACATCCTGCACGGTCCAGACGATCGCTCTACGAGCTGAGGAAGCGTCGAATGGAAACTTGATTGACAGGAACAAAGGGGAACGCCCCAAACAGCAGGTCGACTTGGAAGATGAACAGAGAAATGGAAGTGAAAGTATGGAACTGGAAGGGAGATTCGCGCACTGTTTTGAATTCTCCGATTTGTAGTTTTTTTCCAAAACGGGTCGGAAATGTATTACGTAAGTGGGATACGCATGTATCTAAGGAATTACGAGCTAAAAGTTTGCAACTTGGGTGGCAAAGGAGATGGAAAAAGACAAAAATGGAGACCAAAAGTCACAAGAAAGTAGCTTAAGATATCTTTAACACGACATGGTTGCTCAAGAAGAACATTCCTGGTTCGACTCCAAGTCAGATCGATGAAAATTGACATTTCTGGTTAGCACCAAAGCTATGGAGGCAGCCAGTGGTTGAGGACCTCCAAAGGATCCGACCTTTGGATAAAAGCTGAATGAGTGATGTAAATCTAGAACTGTCACTTCAAGATGAGAAGGTCCCAGGTTCGAGGGCTTTTCTGGCACGTTCTCCCCATTAGTACGTGGGTTTTCTTCTACTCTCTTCTAATCTGTTGCAAAATAAAAAGCGGAGGTGGCGTCGGAGGAGAGTTTGGCCAGAGGACAAACACGCTCACACATAGGGCGAGATTAGCAGGAGGTTCTAGGGATATGTTGTGACAGATGTGCAGATTTGGGCTCTATGTGTGTGTGTGTGTGTGTGTGTGTGTCTTCTGCAGCCAGACCTGACTCATAACCAGCACCAGGGACACAATGGGAACTGGTTTTCAATCTTAGCTCCGCATTGCACGATTTACAGCAGCCGCTTCCAAACAAAGGAAGTAATAGATTAGACCCTCGACTGGATTATTTACAGTAATGGGTTTCCTTCCAGGACGGGCAGCCACCTCTGCTACCGCTCCTCCATCAAAACCAGTTCCGTCATCTGAACTCCTGCCCGACGGCTGGGAGAACTCGAGGAAATACGGGCTGTTTTACATCGAGCCACATCCTGGACCTGCATGAATTAGCAGCTCGGGAGCACATCTCTCCAAGGTGCCAGACTGTGTCAGACTGTCTGACCGCATCCTGCTGTCAAATCATTCAAATCCAACCACATGTGCGTCCTGGTTTTTTTTATTCTACCTGTTTATATCTCCAGGGAATGTTAACAGATATGAATATGAAAGGTGAGCTCCTTCGAGGAAATATTCGCTCCAGATAAGGAGGACGGAGAACCGGCAATGAACTGCAAAATGAGCTGAAGAGAGCGACAGAACAGAGCAGAACGGGAAGATGACTAAAAGGAAGAAAAATGAGTAAAAGAGGGAGCAGGGCTTGGCCGGGTGTGTCCGTTTCCATTTCACTGCCAAGCCACTGTGTTTGTGTATGAGTGTCAGAAGCAGTTGGTTGTTATCTGCTCTGACTCGAGCATTATGGGGAATTCACACACACACACACACACACGCAGACTGAAGAGGCCAAAATCTTCGAACATGATACGTGGATGGGTAAGGCGAGATAAGAGAGGGGGACGGAGGGGGACCCGTCGAGCAGGAAGAAAGTCGTTTTCGAGAAAAGGAAGGAAAGCAGCATAAGTCCAGAGGTGTCGAGAGAGAGAGAGAGAGAGAGAGAGAGAGAGAGAGAGAGAGAGAGAGAGACGGAAACAGACGGAAAATAAGAGACACGGGACAAGAGTTATTGAAAGCGAGGTGACAAGAAACAGACGGGGAGAGAGAGAGAGAGAGAGAGAGAGAGAGAGAGAGAGAGAGAGTCAGGAGGACGGGGTGATGAGACAGAACACCTGGACGAGAGGATAAATATTCAGGCGAGACAAAGCAGATTTGATCTGTCAAACGAAAATGACAGTAATGATGGACGGAGAGGGAAGAAATATCCTGTTAGGAACCTGCTTCTTCCTGATTTTAGTTTTCTTTTTTTAGATATCAATGTAACTGACATAATGTAATTGACGTATGTATCACTATGCTATAGAAGAATGTGTTAAGTCCATCCTTTCATTGCAACAACAAAGACAAGTTCCTTATAAATCATCCCTTTTTAACTAACTGATTAATCTACTGTTAATAGAGCAATTGACTTCTATTCCATTGGGAGACTTACAGTAAGCAATAAAAGAAACTTTGGGAGGTGTCTCTTCTCTCATCTACTTCCTGGTTTCTTTCTGGT
>CM055210.1:13034381-13121881 GCA_029224185.1 Karalla daura | reverse complement strand
GCACAAAACAACAAATCCAGCACGTAATAACTGAAGCACTCTAGTTCTTATCATCCTAAATGAAGCGAGCTGAAGCAAAGCCTTACAAACCTTATACTATTAGCACATGCCTTATACATAAGCAAACTAAATGGCTGCCTGGAGCCCTCCAGGCCACTAGGGGGCCCCCTTTTTAACACGTTAAACATATTGAAGACAACTTTATAGACTGAGTATTACATTATAGTGTTATATTTGCATCAGTAGTAGACCAGCAGTGGCTTGTCCAGGGAGTGGCCAACCCTGAAATTTGACTGCCCATCCCCCACAAAGAAGTGTTGCCAGATCAGGTTGAAAATTTCCAGCCGAATCAATAAAATAAAACCCCACTCAGTGTCTTGAAGTTGCCAGACAAGCTTATTATCTGTATCGGACAACCACAAACTAAGCATTCATCCTAATCCATAAAGTTTAACAACTGTCATAATCTTCAGATTCTCTAGTTTCCGATGGTACCTGAACGCCCCTTGGGCCTACAATTTTTGCCCGCTTTACCCATTTAATGTCTTTCTTTTCCTGCCTGACGTTACCAAAAAGTAATCAAGTGGGTAGAGAAACCTCCTAATCTGGCAACGCCACCCTCCCAGGTGCCACCACTGTAATGAGGGGCGTTCAGGCACCATCGGAAATTAAAGAATCTGACAATTATGACAGTTGTCTAACTTAACGTATCAGAACAAATGACATCCAAACTCCCCCCTTTGTAAAATGGGTTAGGGTTAGGGTTAGAAATGATCTTATAAAACATACTTATTCTGCTTTGAATCTAAGTATATAAGTTGCAGAGCTATAGAAATAAGTTCTAAAGCAGTAATTTAAAGGAGGTAAAGCTGATTTATTATCCCATGGAGCGTCTGAGGAGAAGCTCAACAGTCTCACATTTGCTGAGTGAACGAACGTTTACGTGAAACCGGGGATAAAAAGCCGACGTGTCACAAATCATCACAAAATATGTAGTTTGTTTAACCTTTATGAGTCTTAAAATGACTGTGAGTTATGCCAGGAGTCAAACTCAAACTGTGAAGCTTTTCCCCACGTTTTAAGTCTTCAACATCCACAGATGTGTCCTCAGTTTACGTTAGGTCCTAATCCCGGGGTGACAGACATTTTTAGAGCATTTCTTAACTAAACATACCTTGAGTTTAGGCTCCAGTGTTGGCTATCAGAGAGAGAAAGAGAGTCAGTAAAAGAGTTAGATGTTTGGATTGGGACGAGAAGATTGACGGAGAATGGATGGATTAGGACAAAAGCTTGAAAGAGAAGAAGAAACAAAAGCATGAAATCCTCAGACTTAAACCCATAGCTGTCTTTCTGTCTTCTTTACAGCGTCCGCTTCTCGTTTCTTCTCTCACAACGAGAGCGTTTGTGCCGGAGGACGGGAGGGGAGACTGACAGCTCGACTCCCGAAGCCTCGACTTCAAATGCGAGGCCGACTCTGCGCCATAAATTACTGAACTTGTGACCTGTGTTTACTCACTGGAACCAGTGGAAAACTGCACAACTCCAATTTCACGCCGTGATTACCGTCTCTCAAGGCTGTGACCTGCTTGTCAGACGCTCTTTTTTCACCCTGGCTCGCGTTTACAGCTCCTCGTCCAAAACCGTGTCACCGACCTCCGTCTTAACCGAGAGGGGGACGTCCACGCCCTCCGATAAACACTATAAATCATTCACAATTCACGGTTTGAGAACCAGACGATGGGAGACCCAGTGTCAGAGCTACCGGGCAGTGTTTTTTTGTTTTTGGGAGCAGCCTCGTCCATGTGTGCACGCTCCTCCGCTCAGTTCGACTCTAATCTGTTTAAGAGAGAGTGCTCCAGACAGATTTAAGGACTCCGCCGAAGCGGCCAGTTCCCCGAATTAGACTTACAAATGGCGTTGACGGGCCCGTAAGTGGAACAGTATGAGAGACCTCAGGTTACGTTTTTACAGCTGCTTCGTGCTCTTTACACGTTTAAGGAGGAAAGTAAATAAATAAATAAATATAAAGGGGTCGTTATCAGAGACAGATCGACTGCTACGCCCAACAGTAGGAAGGGAAGACCTGTCCGTCAATGTCTTTTTTCAGTGGTTTTCTCTGTTTAGCGACTGGTGGTTTGGGTTTTATAATGAGGCAAAAGTGTGAAAATTGTTGTTCCACAAAACCCAAGATAAGGTCTTTAAACGACTTAATGGAAACCAGAAAATAATCAAAGTTTTTTGGAGACAGAGATCAAAGAAAATTGACTAAATTTCTTGAAATCCTGAATCCCGTCCTGTGTGTACATAGTGCAAATGGACAGCTCCTTTACATATGAACAGAGGTTAAAGTCATATGAAACAGAAGTTAATGCAAAACAAAATGCAAATGAAGTCTTCCCTGGAGGGACAACACACATTACACACAAAAAAAACAGAACTGGGTATCTAGAACAAACTGCACCAATGGTCCCAGTTCAAAAGTTCAGAGTTTCGGGAATTTGCATGCTCTCCGGTCAATCCTGTTTCCACCACAGTCCAAAATTCAAGGTCAATTGGTGGCTCTAAATTGACCTAGGTGTGACAGAAAGTGAAGTAGAGTCTCCCAACCCATTCAGGATGTATTCTCTCCATTTTTGCCAAAGTACAATGTTACAGGAGCTACGGGAGTGATGAAGTCAATGAGATACTGTATCTAACAATTAAACACTGGATACCAGCAATACAAAAGCAAAGATAACCCCCGGAGCCCTATACACACCATCTGGGCAAACAAAGACACGTTCGACAAACATTTACTGTACGCTCGGTCTTTGAACGCAGCGCGACCTCTTTCCATAATTAAACCCTGGGACTTCATAGAGAAACATCAGCTAAATACTCAGAACTGCACTGCCAAGCTGTGTAAGCCCTTCGACACCCCCCCCCCCTTCAGGACCCTTTAATATCAACACAACACTGGATATTTCTGTGTCCGAGCAGGACTGAGGGTCTATCTATATAGGCCACAATGACACAGGAGATGGGGAATTCCAAGGACACACAACCTCACACACACACACACACACACACACATACACAGTGTATGCATTTACCCATAGGAATGTGATCTATGGACTCATGTGACCGCGTAGCACACACACAAATATGGCGTTACGTATTTGCATGTTATCCCAGTTTGGGTTTGCATATTCTGCAGTTGCTTTCTAGTGCTGCGTATCCATCTCTTGTCCATAGTCGAGCTTCAAAAATCAGTCAAAATCTAATCAAATTTCTATGTTATTTCTATGACATTTTATAGGTCGGGTAATTCGAGGTTAATCATACTAGAGAGTCATCCATTAATAGTTTTTTTATGTTTTTTTTAGGCATCATTTCTCGCTTCAAGGTCACTGGAAATATCCACACACACCTTGTTTACCATAAACATGCACCCTACGGTGTGTTTTCTAGGTTGGGAGTGGGTGGCGGCTCTATAATTGGACCCCCCACCCCCCGCCCCGCTCCCTAATTACCCACCCGCCATCTGCAAAAACCCACTAAAAGTCTCGCTTCCTTCCTGTCTTTCTTTCCTTTTCTTTTCTTTCTTTTTCCTTCTTTCAAGTCCGTCCTTCACACTGAGCCACTTACGCCTTCAAATCACTCTCTCTGACACTTTGATTCCTTTCTCAAACCCCCCCCCCTTCTCCTTTTCTCCGGACCCCCTCCAGGTGCCCCCCCCCACAGACAAACACCTTCATTACCTGACCATAATGTCAAACACACACACACACACACACACACACACACACACATGCCCAGTGGAGGGACCACCCTCTGAGCTTGAGGTCCGACACCATACTAACGAGCACCCACACACACACACGCAGAAAGACAAATACACACCTATCCTGTACCATCGAGTGAACTCGCCACAAATTAATGTGTGTGTGTGTGAGGGGGTGTGTGTGTGTGTGTATGTGTGTGTGTGTTGTACAGCGCGAGTCAGGAGGAAGCCATTAGTGGCAAACTGATAAAAGTGGCTGCTCCAAGTGCACCTTTGGTCTGCTCCGCTGTGCCCTGTGCATGTGTGTGTGTCTCTCTCTATGTGTGTGTGTGTGTGTGTGTGTGTGAGTGTGTGTGCACTTAGTACGAGTGTGTTTGTGCTGCTGCTTTGGCAACATGGCAAAAAGTTGATGACAGTGAGCGACCTTTGGACGTAGGGAGGGACGAGAGGTACGAGAGAGAGAGAGAAGAGAGAGAGAGAGAGAGAGAGAGAGAGAGAGAGAGAGAGAGAGAGAGAGGAGGTAGAGAGGGAGGAAGAGTGGTGGTGGGGGGGGTTATATAGCATCCAGCTGCAGCTGCAGAGGCAGGGCGGCCGGGTTAATATTTAGTACAGTAAGTATTCGTGTGTTTTCTTGGATGTAGCTCTGAGTGCAGGTGCTTGAGGCGCCTCCTCCTCTGGTTCTCCTCTGAGGTTCTCTGACCTGCATCTGCTGCAGATTGGACCCGGGGAATAAAGCTGTCAGTCAGCGCCAGAGCCTCTCTCTCTCTATCTCTCTCTGTCTCTCTCTCTCTCTCTTTCCACCTGTGTACACACAGGCATCCCATAAAAAAAAAGAATAAATTGGCACCGGGAAATGTGGAGAGGCGAGAGAGGTGGGCGGCATTAAATCCTCGCCTCCCATGTTCACAGGTGCTAGGAGTTCTGTGCTGCCCGTACAGCCCAGGGTTGGAACAGACTCTGGTGAGACACACCGTCTCGCACCTATGGACAAGTCACAGAGGTTTTATGTCTTTTCTTTTTTTTTTAAGTCTCGGATTGGGATCCTGCAAAGTGTTTTCTCTCTGCAAACGTCGGTTGTTGTCAATCGGCAGATTTTCTCCAAATTCTCTGCTTTTCCTCCCAGTCTGGAAGCATGCATGTTAAGGCTGATTGGAGACTCTAAATCGCCCTGAGGCACGCGTGTGTGTGTGTGTGTGTGTGTGTGTGTGTGTGTGTGTGTGTCCTGTGATTGACTGGTGACCTGTTCAGAGTGTATTCAGAGCTTTTTTCGGAGTTAATACTGCGACTACGATTCTGCGAATCCTGTCGAATCCTGCAGGGTCATGTTTTACGAGGCTACCGCTGGATTCTTCTCGCAGACGTTTCCCACAGCTGGTTCCCAACCGTCTCACGTCTCACACACACACACACACACACTCGATGGTGTTGTAACATGGAGAGCAGGAGAAGACAGCTCGGGTTCGTTATCTAATCAAGACGACAGGATTGTCTGCTGCAGCTCCTGACTTGAGAACAGAAGCGAAGTCTGATGGCGAACGACTGATGGAAAACTGAAAATCGCTCCATGATCTAAGAGGGGAGCAAAACATAGCGAGACATTTAGCAAATTCTCCTTTGGTTTGGTTTTGAAAAGTTGGTAGAACTGGTTTTCTTCCTTAGCGATGAAAGGATGCTGGATGCACAGATATCGCCCCAATTTGATGGTTGCGAATCGAAAGGACGAAGAAGGAAAAGAAAACCGAAAAGTTACACGAGAGAGTTTGATCTGAAGTTTTACACTCAGGCTGTCACGTTCCGAGGGAGAATTTCTCGGAGCAGATAAGACGAAGAGCCGCGACTTCTGGCAGACGCTCCGAGGCGGAGAGAGCGACAGGCGAGAGGTCGGACAGGAAGCTGAAACAAAAGAAGACAGGAAGCAGATAGAGGCCGACAGACGGAGGAAGCGGTGGCCGAGCGGGCGATTAGAAAATGAACGAGGAGACCGAGAGAGAGAGAGAGAGAGAGAGAGAGAGAGAGAGAGAGAGAGAGAGAGAGAGAGCAGTCCAGATGTCAGAGCCACGCTTCACATGTGGCTGTGGTTGACCTTCCACCTCCTCCCTCCCTCCCTCCCTCTCTCCCTCCATCCATCCATCCCTCGTTTCTCACTGGGATGTCAACAGTGTTTCTCGACGTGGCGTCAGGACGTTCACACGGGTCTGTGTGTTCTCCTCCTCCTCCCTCCTCCTCCTCCCTCCTCCTCCTTCTCCCTCCCTCCTTCTCCTCCTCCTCATCCCCCAACATTTACCCGTCCACAATCTGATAATGACTTAATGACAATTTGAGGGCTTGTCGCTTCCGTTCATCAGGCTAATGCCAAATCATATAAACACACACGCACACACACACACACACACACGCACACGCACACACACGCACACGCACACACACACACGCACGCAAAAGCAATGGAGCGCGGGCATGAAAAGTTGAGTCCATTGTGTTTTCCCATGGCAGAAAACGGAGCGATACGAGGATGTTCTGAGAAACAATCTCATGTTTATCTAACTTTATGAGAGCAGGGACTGCAACAGGGAATATCTTTCTTTCATTATCAGCACGTAAAAAATGAAAAGGTTTCCACGCTACGACATGAAGGGTTCGCTAAGACATCAGCCAGAGGAGTCGAGCGGGGCACTGAGAGGAGCTGCTCTGCAAGTCCAAACAAGCAAAGACTGAGGGTGGGGGGTAAAAATGTACAGGAAGAGCATCTGAAAAAACCTGCTGGATGTAGTTTTCTGTATGCTGAGACTTTTAGTACTGATGTAGTTTTTTGTGTGTAAGTGAGATGCTTCAGAAACGCCTCGTCTGTTCCTCTGAACTGGCAGCACAGCTAACCCGTCTAGCCGGAACCCTCACCCTCACCCTCGCTTCTCTGCCTTGTTTGTTTGCAGAATTGTGCAGAAGCTGCTGCCTCGATTTCCGTGAAATTTGGTGGAAGGTCGCAGAACGGGCCGAGGGCGAATTCTGATGAGTGCATCCTGATCAAAAGATATCCGGGAACTGTGAATCAGATGCGTCTTGGTGGATGTGTTGAGGAGGTCAAATGATTCAGAGTGAACTGACAATAAATTGAAAACTGGGTCAAGAGGCTTTTGAGTCTAATAAGTTCTTGTTATGCATCTTGCAAGCATCTGGTTTAGGATATGGTCAACTTCTTTCATATGCTTTGTTTCTAAACAGGCAGCACGGTAGGATAGTGGTTAGCACTTTCACCTATAGGCAAATAGGTCCTGGGTTCCAGTCCAGATTGCAACCTCTCCTCCCAAACCTTTCCTTGGTCTTTCTAACCTTTTCTTTCTTTTGCCAGAATCATTGAATTTACTGAATCACACACCTGAGATATCACAACAATGTGTTTGAACTGTAAACACCTGTGATATGGAATATCACACTGGAATATCCCACTCACCTATGGCTATGGTATCCAACTTGCATGCACTCATAAAAAGGTGCAGCTCTCATATGAGAATGCCTACATATTTGTGATATTTAAGAGCCGGATTGGTCCGATAACACATCAGAGCTGCTCAGATGAAACGATCCCAGGACAAATTACACGATACAGCCTCGAAATGTGACTTTTTACAGAGCGTTTCACATTGGCTTGGTCCCAGGGGTTGGGAACCAGGAGCCAAAAACCTCTGATCTCAGGGGGATCCCAAAAGTGTCCAATTAACGAGCAATTACTGGCCCCATGTGACTCTGTTTACAAGCCTTGGTTGGCTTGTTAATTGTGCAATCTGGACGTTGAATATATTTTTTTTCCCACAAGAGAGTCGGGGAAAAGTAACGGGAAGTGGCACAGCGGAGGTTTGTTTGAATCCAAAGTGTGAAGATTTCCAATCCGTACGAAAGCAGGAAACTGGAGGAGGAAAAAGTTATCGCCAGCCGGAACGATGCTTATTTGTTTTGACTCTCGTGCTAGTTTTCAGATTCATATCGCGGGGCGGCCGGCGGCGGCGGCGAGGCGTAGACAAGCTGTCTGTCTCCGTTTGTTTAATTGGTTGTTTGGGAGGAATTTTAACTGAATTCCAGTCGGAATTAAATTGAATTGCGGCCCCGGCTGCAGAGGGCGGAGCGGCAGCAGGGAGGAAAGGAGAGGGAAGGAGGGAGGGAGAGGGAGAGGGAGAATGGTTTGGCTCTGGAGCCGTACAACAAGCATGAACAGGAAGTCATTCGCCATGAAATACACACACACACACACACACAGAACAAAACAACCACACACACACTGACACACAGAAGAACACGTGTGTATACAAGCTGAAACAGAGAAGAAAGTTGGTCAATTTGGAATGCATTCCTCCTCCACCCCCCTGCATGAGTCAGAGTGTGTGTGTGTGTGTGTGTGTGTGCGTGCGTGTATGTGCGTGTGTGTGTGTGTGTGTGTGTGTGTGTGTGTGTGTGTCATTTGACGGGCCCTCAGCAGACGACAGCAGAGCGGCTCAGTGACAGAGGAGAGAAAAGAAGAAGAAAAGGAGGGGGAAAAAAGAAAAGTTGAAAAGAAGGAAAAAGGAGAGGAAGATGAGGAAGAAGATGAGGAAGAAGATTTCGAGGGACAAGAAGGAGACACCCAAGAAGGAGAAAATGAGCTACGAGGAGGGGGGGAGGAAATGGTGATGAGAAGGGGGCTGAAAAGAGAGGGATGGGGGGGTCAAGAGTGGAGTTTTCATGTAAACACACTGCGCTGCCCTCGGGCACATTCTGTGTGTGTGTGTGTGTGTGTG
The DNA here is from genome assembly GCA_029224185.1 of Karalla daura. Classification (NCBI taxonomy): domain Eukaryota; kingdom Metazoa; phylum Chordata; class Actinopteri; order Chaetodontiformes; family Leiognathidae; genus Karalla; species Karalla daura. The sequence continues at coordinate 13,113,352 of CM055210.1, read as the reverse complement.
TGTGTGTGTGTGTGTGTGTGTGTGTGTGTGTGTGTGTGTGTGTGTGTGTGTGTGTGTCTTCTAATCATTTTCTCACTTTGCTAAGCCCTTCACGGAAAGCAGCAGGTTTTAAGGCAGCCCCATTGGTCAGCGTTTCCAAAATGTGCTATCGCTAAAATCAGAAAACATGGCTTAAAAAAAACCTGTTACTAAATCTCACACACACACACACACACACACACACACACACACACTTTCCTGGTAGTGTCCGGTTTATCAGCACATCTTAAAAATTAACCTTGAGAAACCAGTCGCTGCCATGGCACAGTTAATTCCCACTCAACGTGGCTGCGTTTTCCCTCCATTTTTTTTTTTTTTTTTGTTCCAGCCAAGCTGAGTCACTCTCAATCAGAAGTGACCTTCACAGTTCCCGGAGTTGCTTCTGTATTCGTAAAAACTGCTTATTTTGTTATTGTTGTTTTGTTTAACACGATTTACCAGAATCACTCACTAGATTTGGAAACACTCTCTTCCAACGCTTCGTTAAGAGCGTCGACCAAGCCAAGCTCTGTCTCTCTCTGTGTTTGGGGGGAAGCTGCTCTGGAAGTTTCTCTCCTGTTGGAGACTGTTGGGTTTGTTAAAGGAGAAATCAGCTGAAAATATACATAAATGTGTGTGTGTAATGGGAGAGACCAGGTGGGGTAAAGACAACTTATTGAGGAAGTTAAAAATGACAATCCTGGAGTCCTATGAAAGTATGTGCACAGGTTTTAATGTGAAGGATTTAAGCATCGAGATCCCTGTTATAGTTCTGGGTGGACACAGTAGGAAGGTCCCCGGTTCGAATCCCTGGGGGACACCACACAGTCCCAACCACCAACATCTGCAACTATGACAAGTTGTAATCTGAAGGATTTAAGACACACAGACTAAAAGAAAAAAATACGCCTGGTTCCTTCTTCGGACTGTTATAAGGCAACACGGTGGATAACTGAGCAGTGTGGTCCACCACCGGTTCAAATCCCACTTGGACCAAAAGCCTTTTTGTTTGCATGTCATCCCTATGACTATGTTGGTTTTCTACATGTACTTACATCTTCCAAAGTCCAAAAGTATGCATGTTTAAGTCAATTAGAGACTCTAAATTGCATCTAGGGTGCGTCTATGTCCTGTTAAGGACTGGACGCCTGTCCAGGGTTTATTTCATGCTTTAGCCCCATGTGAGCTGGAGATCCCATACCACTGGGAGAACTGGGTACAAAGCCAGTAAGATAAAGGATGTCTGTATATCTGTACAACTCCATATAGTCGATTAGAGACTGTAAATTGCCTCTAGGGTGTGTGTCTACGTCCTCTTCAGGACTGGACAGCTGTCCAGGGTTTTTTCCATGCTTTATCCCGATGTGAACTGCTAAAAGACCTTTTACGGGACACGACTGTCGATCCTCTTTAGTATATTGTGCATTTTGGAAGAAAAAGAAATCGGAGAAAAGTCAGCCTGATGCAAAGAGACAGCGAAGTTTCTCACCAGCTGAGGATTGCGCGACAGTGGAGACAGTCGTGATGTGAACCTGCAGCTCAAGTGAAACCGATAGATTTAAAACCGCAAATAGTCGAGTTCATTAAACTTTCATACGCGCATAACAACTTCCTGGGACCGCGGTCCACTCAAAGCAACTCACTTTGCATTGACAGGGGAGCGCTGGGGGCGATAAATTGAGCAGACATGCTGCTTTAATGCACGATTTAAATGATTTATCAAGTAGATGCAACGTTCAGATCCTGTTTGCGGGTAGTCAGACGATCAAATGGCTGCTTCGGAACGTCGATCCGCAGAGAACAGCCGGGAAGACGAGGCCGCCAGTGAATTTTGGTCGCAAACAATTTCGAGCTTTTACTTGTGTTGACACAGCGTTTACATAATAGATTTGGCAGGAATCTCGCAAGATGTCCGTGAGGGACAAAACAGAGGGATAAACAGCTTCCTCTGTGACTCCGGGTGCCTGGCCAAGTCAGGTTTTTGGAACAAATACAATCGGAATTTATTATGGAAGAGCCCGGCTCAGAATTCTCAAGACCTCAGAATCCTGGAGCAGCTCTTTTCACACAAGCACAGCATTTATCTTCTAAGTAAGTATCATCAGGGGGGGGATTCTGCAACACAGTGGCTTGGTGAATAGCACGGGTTTGGATCCCGGTTGGATCGTCATCTTCCCGCCCTTTTTTTCTTGAAATTGTTTTCCTGAACTTTTTTCCCCCAGAGGATGCTACGGTATAACAGATGAGCCATCATACACATTAATACATCCTCCTCATGCTTTGGAGATGTGTCATTCTCGATAGTTGTACTTTGAATTTTGCAATTTTTTTTAAAGATTATTCATCTCCCACCCCCAGAAGTCTGTGGCAATGACTTATCTATGAAACCATCTCTTATAGGATTAGAAATTACAGTATGTATGTGCAGAGAGACACATCATTTTGCATGCATTTCCCCTGGAAGTAGGTCACCGATTTTCCAGGTTTTCCACCAAAGTCTGCTGTCTCAAATGTTTCAATCCCAGGGAGTTTGTTTTACCGAAGCACATTTTTGCTTTCCTCTGTTTCAAGGAATTGAATTCATTGTCACACCTCATACTCTTCGTCCAAAACCCCAGAACCGAGCATTCCTCCACTTCTCCTCCCGCCTCACTCTCCTCATCCTCCAACAGGATCCATTTGTTGATTTTAGGAAGGAAATAGCAAATACTGTGGAAGCGGGGATGAAAGACAGAGGAGAGGAGAGGAGAGGAGAATGCGTGCACATGTTTTTCAAGTGTTCACACACTTAATCACCAGCAAAAACCATTTCCTGGGAATTCCCTTTGAGAGACGGAGAGAGACAGCGCAAAGAGGCGAGAGACAGAGAGAGTTAGTGTGCGAGAGAAGGGGCAGAGAGAGAGAGAGAGAGAGGAAATCAAAAGGACATGGTATTCACTGTTTGCGTGACAAGACCCCTCTTAGGAGGCCAGACACACACACACACACACACACACGTCACATCATCATTACAATGTGTGCGTGTAGCTCCGTTGCTAGGTTTTAACTTTCAAAATGTTCACTCGTCATTGTGTGTGTGTGCGTGTGAGTGAGAGAGAGAAAGAGAGAGAGAGAGAGAGAAAGAGAGAGAGAAAGCCACACCTGACCTCATATTTACAAACTTATGATGTCAACAGAAGTGGAACTATGAACCTTTGAGGGTCAAAATCACACACACACACGAATGCACGCACATGTGCGCGCACCCACGCACACACATGCGATTGTGTTGTAAATGGAAGACAGGGCCTTTCAGATAGGAGACACAGGGCTGCAGTTAGAGCCAGGTCAGCCAGCAGATTGGTTAATCATTGATGGCCGCTCAGACACATGGGGGAGACACACATACACACACACACACACACACACACACACGGGTCGTCTCTCTGTGCAGGAGGTTGCAGGAGATTGGCCCTGCACCCGGTCGTCTCCCAACGCACACACACACACACACACACACACACACAGAGGTCATTGACACTGACCAGCAGTAAAAAAAAAAAAAAGATAAAAACTCTAAAAAAAAGGCAAAAGAAAAAAGAAATACTGCACCAAATGAAGCTGATTTAACTCATTTTGACATAGTTATTCAAACCTCAGGTGGAATGCAAACCGCAACTGGCACGTTAATTACTTTTAGCTGACTCGTAAGACAACATGAGTTGCAATCAAAGCCCTCACACACACACACACACACACACACACACACACACACACACACACACACACACACAGGCAGCTTCTACCTGTCCTGTTACCACCTGGACAGGTGCTTCCTCCTCCTCCTCCTCCTCTACTGTGGTAGAGAAGAGGGTGTAAGAAGGAGTCAGAGCTGAACCCGAGACCGAGGGAAACCGGCTCGACTAGAATTCAACACACACACACGCACACACACACACACACACAGTGAAGCAGTGCTGCCCACTGGCAACTGCAGGGGGAATTCTTCCACCTGAGGATCTGATTAACACGCACTGTGTACAGGTAAAGTGAGCTACTGTGCTCAAGAGCATGCTCAAGAGCATGACTGCACACTTTACCTGTGTGTGTGTGTCTCTCTCTCTCTCTCTTACACACACATACACACACACTGGTTTGTGTTGTCAGAAGCAGGTTGTCATGTCTTTCCATGCGTCTCGTTGGCTGGAAAAAAAAAACACCCCCGGTACTTCACCACCAACACACACACACACACACACACACACACACACATACACACAGACACACACACACACACAGCTGCCCATTAGCAACATGCATACACAACACAGACAGGCACGTTACACAGTAAAAGTCAGCTCCTGTGTTCGAGGGAAAGGCTGAGCACACACACACACACACACACACAAATACGGTAATGGGCTGAGGTGTAGCACACACCTGGGCAAACCTTCCCTGCCTATGTCTCACACACATACACACACTATCATGATATCTTTTGCACACACGCGCACACACAATCTGTCTGTTTTGCCCATAGAAACACACCTGACACAGGTAAAAGTGAGCTGCAGGGTTCATAGAGCTCTCTTTCTGTCAGACTCTCTCTTACACGCGCGCACGCGCGCACAAACACACACACACACACAAACAGGTAAATTGAGTTCCTGTGTTCAGACAAAAGGCCGAGGACACACCTGCACGTTACCTGTGTCTGTCACACTCACTCTCTGTCTCTCTCTCTCTCTCTCTCTCTCTCTCTCACACACACACACACACACACACACACACACACACACACACACACACATAGCCCTGTGCTGTCAGAAACAGGCTGTCATGTCTTTCCAGACTCCTCTCTGGCTGGAAAAAAAAGAAACACCCTCCACCTTCTTCATTTCACTCTATCAACACGCACACAGACATGAAAGCTCTCTCTCTCTCTCTCTCTCTCTCTCTCTCTCTCTCTGTTTCTGTCTCTCTCTCTCTCTGTGAGTCTCACCTCGTCCCACTTGATGAACTTGCCTCCCTTCTTCAGGGCTTCGTGGACGGACACAGGTTTGAGCTGCAGTGCGTGGACTCCCGGCTTGGCCCCGGCCATGTCGCAGGACTCCTACCGCGGCTGCCGACGCCTAAACAAAACAAAACCCCGGCTACAGCCCAGAAGAAAAAAAAAACAACAACACAGTCCTCAGTTCCACTTCCCGGAGCTTCTTCTTCTTCTTCTTCCTCTCCTCCTCCTTCTTGTACTTCTTCTTCTCCTTCCCTTTTAGTTGCGTGTGCGTGTGTCCGAGGGGAGGGAGCGGGGTGGAAAGTTACTCTCACACTTTGGGAGAAGTTTGAAGAACATGCGGCTCCAGGAGCGAGGAGCGAGGAGCGCAGATCTGAGCTCCGGCCCCGGAGTTAAAGTCGCGCCTCCTCCTCCTCCTCCTCCACCTCCTCCTCCTCCAACGCAACTGCGCGTATCTCGCTCTCTCTCTTTTATTATTGTTATTATTACAGGCGCCGATTCATACGCGTGTATTTATTCGTGCATATGAGTCCTTTAATCGATCCTTTCCTTCCTTCCTTCCTTCCTCCCATCTGCTCCTCTCTCCTCCTCTAGCAACTTCCTCTGTCTCCTGTCGCCGACGCCGACGCGTTTCTTCTTTTCTCCTCCTCCGCTTTTCTTCCTCCTTGCATGTTTTCTGAGGGAAAGAGAGAGAGAGCGAGAGAGAGAGAGAGAGAAGATCGTGGAGTGGAGAGGGACAGCGTCAGATAGAGCAGAGTGAATGAGAAATGAGAGGAGGAGGAGGAGGAGGTTTGGGTTAAAGGGGTGTGTTTTAGTTGAGTTCCTCCTGCCTTCCACTCCTCTGTCTGACACTGACATGAACGGCAGGCATGTTTCAGAGGAGAGAGAGCTACGTGTTGACATTTCACTCTATGTGACTCTATAATGTCATACTTTCTGTCTGTCTATAGATCTATCTATGCTAGATTATCCATATTCTAACCAATATACAGCTACTGTCATTGTGATAGATAGATAGTAGGACAAAATATCTATGAGGGATGCAAATGATCATTGTATTACATTGCAGTACAGAATACAAAGGATCTATTTGTATATATCTACATATTGGTACAAAAAATGTAGCAACTTTTGTGAGAGTAGGAAGTAAAAACCTGGTCTGACGGTTGAGAATCGCAGAGTCAGTTATTAAATGTCAACTTGTAAATAATGAGTCTGTGCGGTTTTGCTAGCTAGTTGCGCGCGGACTGACTAGCTAGGATGAAAAAGAAAAAAAATGCATTTAATTTTCAACTTTGTTGAATAGTAAACGAATACACAACTTGACTGTGGCATATGCAAAGCTTTAGGTCTGTAGCTCGGAGTTTTTTTCCAGCAGCCTGGAATCGAAGAAGATTCTGGCGTCCTGGCTACATCCTAGCGTTAGCGCCAGGACCGCTAACATCGGCACAGTTCAGACGGAGTAAAAAGTAAAACCCAAAAAAGCATAATAAAAGGCCTGTTTCAATTATTGAAATGAGTTACTCTCTCTCTCCCTCTGTCTGTCTCTCTCTATATATATACATATATATATATATATATATATATATATATATATATATATATATATATATATATATATACATGAGGATAATGTTTCATAAATCGTGATACTGACTCTTCAGGAAAGTGAATCAGAAAGTGAGGCAGGTATCTTTTCTCCAACTTGCCCCCCCCCCATTGCTTTTAAGCAGCGTGAGAGCTGCACAGTTAAAGTCCAATCCCCCTCCAAATCCTGCTGCCAAGCAACATTACAACTTGGACCTCTCGTAAAAACACACACACACACACACACACACACACACACACTTACACATAGAAAAAAAAAGAGAAAAAAAAATGCTACGGAGCAACAGATTTTTTTGGCAACCACTACCCATTCTCCAACTCCCCTAACTACACCCGGCAGGAATGTCTGCTATGCTGCAGCCTGCTGACCGACTGACGGGCAGAGAGAGAGGGTGGTGATGGGGTGGGGGGGGGGTCCACAGAAAAGGGGACACACAACTGTACTGGACACACGCACACACCCACACACACACACACAGAGGGAATTAAACAGGTCAGACAGGCAGGTTGGCACTGAGGTGGTAGTGTCATTGTACATCTGAGCTGTGTGTCTGCAGGTGGTAACTGAGTCCAGGTCGACTTGTTGATTAATTCGATCTTGGATGAACCCACATGCACACACACACACACACACACAGACACACACATACACACTCAAACACACACACAAAACCTCTCGAATAACAACAAACAGATACACAATGGAGACATGCATATGCATCCTTGATATATGCATAAGCTGGGATATTGTGCTTCTTCTGGTGCATAAATACACACATATTCTCCTCTTATATGCACGCACACACACACACACGCACACAAATAAACTTCTTTTGGGAGTCGGATGCAGCGTTTGAAGTGCGGGCACCTGCGTGGTGTCAATAGACGGCCTCCTCCCTCACTCCCTCACCCTCTCTCTGTCTCTCTTTTCACAAATACACCCTCTCCTCAGGTCTCTCTCCTTCTTTGTGCCCCCTCTCCTATCTCGTCTCCCATGTCAGACAGGTGGCCGACTCCCATTGGTTCACATAAACGTGGACAGATCTGCTCTCTGATTTGCTTTAACGCTGATTCGTTTCTGCCCCCCCACATGAGACGAGGTCCATCGCGACTGTATCCAGATCAGATACCAAGTGTGTGTGTGTGTGTACATCTGTGTTTGTGCACTCGGGGAGGATCAGTCCAACACTTCTGTTCCAGCTCAAATGTGTCTCAACAACTAGAGAATCCCTCTGTTTAGTTGCCATGAAATGAAGCCCAGGCATTCGCAGTCCCTAGAGAATTAATCCAAATGACTGAATGAATCTGTTCTATTCCTTTACTTTAAAAAAAGCAACAAAAAAAGAAAAGAAAAATAGGAGGTTGACATTTCTAGGTCTTACTGATGTGTCTTCATTAACTGTTTGGCTTCACATCTGTCATCACCAGAGGAAGAACCTTAAGATTTCACTTAATTTCTAATCCAGAAGTCATGGTTTTCCCAACATCTTTTTTTTTCCATTTCCTATAGCAGCATCATCCTAGTTTTGGTTTTAAAGACATGTAACTGCGAGTTGACACGGTCAAATGAGTGAGACTTGGGTTCAACTACAAGAGCTTGCATGTTTTCCGCGTTTCTGTGTGGGTTTCAAAAACATTCCAGTCAACATTCCTAAACCATTTCCACAGTCCAAAAACACACTTGTTTAGGCACCCACAAGTGTGTGAGAGTGTGTGTCCAAAGTGTTACACCCTGCCTTCATCCTATACGCTACGTTCTAGGATAAACTCCAGAAAACCCCAATAATGCCTATAAAGGCTCCAAGTTGGCAAGAAAATGGCCAGAATGGACAACTCAATAATTCTTCTTCAATTTGTCCTTGTTTTCTTTCCTTTATTCTTAGATTTACATATACTTCCAATAACATTGTATGACATAACTGTTTGTTTTGCTGTCTTGTACTAGCTACGTGACAATAAAAGTTCATATATCTTCAATCTGTTGGACGGATGTCTGGGATAAACAGTAGAACTTTAACGAAGCAAAATATTTTGAAAAACTTGAAAAAAGTCAATGAGATTTTAACCAGTCGCAGACGTGTTTTGTGTTAGCTAGCGTTAGCATGTAGCTTGCTGTGCACATGCTCGTCGCCAATTGCATTTTAATGCAAAGCACATTTCGTCCCCCACCCCCCCCCTCCATAACGAGATGTGCTATTTACTGTAAATAAACACTTCTCGCACAGCTGTGGCGTCCTTCGCTCCACCACAGAATAGCTGGAGAGCAGAGAGGACAAGAGATAGAAGCGGGTGGAGTGGGAAATGACTGGGATAATTTACATTAAGGGGAATGTGAGTGGCGCTGAGAGCGAGATCTAATCATATTCAGACATTTTTCTCCTTTAGCTCGCGTTGGGTTTTCACGTGTTGTGAGGGGGAAGGAAAACAGGGAAGGAGTTATCTTGCAAATGAAGAGGGTTTAAAAGTGATAAACAGGGGACAATAGAGGTTAAAAATGGAACAAAGAGACAGAGAGAGAGAGAGTCTCAACCTCTCTCTCTCTCTCTCTTTCTCTATCACTCCAAACAGGCCAGAACTTTCTCTCCAACGCACAGCCAAGGACTCACAAAGACACATTGTGTTAAGACACACAGGCATATTCACTGTCTCTCCTCACACACACACACACACACACACACACACACACACACACACACACACACACACACACACACACACACACACACACACACACACTCTAAGGAGAGGCAGGCACAGTGCACACACTCGCTTTAATAGGACAGGCCTGACTCGCTCGACAGTAGCGACATATAAAAACTCGATCAGATTAAACCCTCCACGTGCTGCTGAGCAGAGATTTCGGGCCCAAAAGTGGCCGACAGTTCACAAGGAGCCGCGGCCCCATCTGTCTCCATAACACTGTCCCGCTTTGTTGTTGAATGTGTTTTGGAGAAAAGTTATCATTGTGGGCGTGGGGAGCAAAGTGCTGATTACAGTCTCTCTCTCTCTGCTCGAACACACACGTAACATCACAGATGGAGAAACGTGAACTTTGGTGATCCATTCATAACAGCTAGGGTGAGTCAAGCTGCCTCAGAAAAGCGCCACATGAGGGGTTTTCCTGGCTTCCTTTCTCTGAAACCTTAGCAGGCCGTCGTTAGCTGCTCTGTAATCCTGCGCTGCCACCTAGCGGCTGGAAGATGACACCACCTCTCTCCACCTCGGTTTCCTTATTGTGCAAGAGTTAGGAATGTGGTTGTGCAGCCTCGGTTACAGCCTGTTTACCTGTGTGTGTGAATGTGTGAGTGTGTGTGTGTAGTCGTGAGAGTGTGTTTGCACAGGTGAATCAGTGTAAAAGAAATCTGTTTACCCGTGAAGAAACGCGGAAGAGATTGGTGCACATTTCAAACAATACAATCCTGACTTTGTGCCGCTTCATGTTTGTTTGTTGCTGTATGGTTTGTTAATTGGGGGAAAGATAGTCATTATTTATGCATAAAGAGAAGCCTTGTTTCAGGGATTGACTGGTAGGCCGGCTCCACACTACCCCCATGTGGTGGGAAATAAACCATCCCAGTTCATTGAATGGAAGCAAAGAAGGAGATTTTGATCTATCTGTGGCTTAGTTGGTGAAAACACCAGTCTCGTAAATGGAAAATCCTGGGTTAATATCTGTCATAAAGCCTGTCTTGTCCTCCCTTGATCTTCTTTGAAAGGACCCAGGCCATGGTGGCTCAGTCCCCAACCACCAAAACTAACTCATGTCTGACTGCTGTTTTTCCATAAATGTCTGTAGAGGATTCTCATTCATCCGGGTCATCATAATTCAAGAAGACTCCTGCAGACTCTCGTCCAAGAGGCTCGTCCAACTCTGTGAAGTCGTTAGCATTGGCATTGTGGATCATTCAATAACGACTCGAGTTCAGCTGCCACAATTTATGACTTCTTAGATTATTAAGAATAAGTAAATGACAGTGTGGTTTTCTCTGTGTCACTCCGTGTGCTTTGCTGCCAGAGGTGAAGATACTGTGCACCACAGAGAGGAAGTGTGACAGCAGAATTTGCCTCTTCCGCCACCGTTCTGACTGTGCAGATGTTTTACGTCAATAAAATTCTGTGGCAAACTAGTACGCACACACACACACACACACAGAGTGGAAGTTAACGAAAAGCACATCTCCGAAACCCTAACAGGGTGGTTCCTCTATATTATGAGGAACGATAACTCATATTTCTACTCAAGTACAACTTTGATGCATTTATCCTAAATCGTTTTTAATATACTTCCACTAATAAGAGAACTGGAGTGAGTTAAAACTTAAATTTGACGTCGGTGGGGCCAGTTATTTTAAGTTCATTTAAATGTTTTACCAGTACTTTATGGGTGTTTTGCTTTGACTCATCTGTCAGCACCTTGGAAGCACTGGCTGTGACTGTTTTATTCCTTGCAGACAAGACAGTTTGAAGTAACTTGAACTCAAGGAGTTGTATATGAATATACTCTATGGAGTATAAGCATTTAGCTGTTAATACTTCAGAATTTTTACTTTTATTCACAAGATTTCTCTTGTATTGGTGCAGCTCCAATGGGTGTGGTTTGTATCACCTGTAGGGGGAGTGGTAGACACGGTTAATTATTGTTAAGGATACTTCAATGACCCCTCGGACAATTTTACCTATGGAAATTTAAGGTCGCACGGCATCGTTGGAGCGATCGAGCTGAAATTGGATTCCATTAAAATTGTTTGATTACAAAACAGATTTTTAACCTCTGGACAGGCAGAAAAGTGTTGTCAGAAGTGGGATTCGAACCCACGCCTCCAGGGGAGACTGCGACCTGAACGCAGCGCCTTAGACCGCTCGGCCATCCTGACATACAACCACCTTAAACTAAATAAATAAATAAATCTAAACTAAAATCTAAAAAAAATGCATATACATTCATATGTACACGCGTCCTCGGTCAGAAACACCTACTTACGTGGTTTATATATGATACGAAATCTTGGCGAGACGATGTCTTTGTGAGAAATGCTCTTGTCGTAGCAAGAAGCTTCCGGTTTGTCGAGCCAAGAGTCTTTCTGTTTGGAATGGCATGTTTTCCCCATTTCTAAACTCCAGAGACAAGTGTTTGTACGTCGATCGATACGGAAGCCGAGGGCAACCATGTTGTCCCCGGTTTTGTTTTTCTTTTTAAAATTCTCAATAAATGACGAGGACTAATGTGAGTATCAACTCTAAACAGGATATACATATATAGTCAAGGTTTGACAAAAAACGGGCACAAATTGCCTGTCTTTCTGTTTGCGGTGAGCCCCGATATGGAGATATCGTGATATTTAAATTAAGTAATGTGTTATCACACGAAAACAAACTTTTTCATCTCGAGATAACAACATCAAACATCCCACTTTTTGAAAACAGAAACATACAGAAGCTGAGAACTTCCAGTACTCTTGTCTGTTTTGCTAACAGTTTCTCGTCAGAACAAGTTATCAGTATATCAGAATTATGAATGCATTATCATGAGAAAACAGCAGTGAAATAAAATATATTTATATATATGCGGCCGTTCGAGGCTTCTGCAATAATCCGTTTTAAGTATAGTTTTCCCACAGTGCTTAAACACGCAGATATTCACTCCAGCACTAGATAATCTCGGTTATTTCCTGTTTGAAGGCTCTTGTCGAGTTTATAGGAGCTCATGACGTGACATTTTCTCACACCAGGCCTTATGTGTGTGTGTGTGTGTGTGTGTGTGTGTGTGTGTGTGTGTGTGTGTGTGTGTGTGAGATTCATTTATACCGTGGTTTACGTAGGCTCACGTACATCATGTTGATCTGTCTTTGGAGGTCCAAGGAGAAGTGGATAGAGTGCTACAAGTCCCACGTCACCCTCTGACCAGGTGACACACTGGTATTTCTATCCAGTAGTGTTGTCATATCCATACACACCTGAATGTTTAAGCATGTGTGTGTGTGTGCGTGTTGTCTGTCTGTGCTTACTCGACTGTAAGTTTCAGACATGCTCACTGAATAATTCAGCTTTTTAATGTCTTGTTGCCATGGTTGTCTGTGAAATGGCTGCCTGGGCCTGTACGGCCAACACACAAATACACACACAGACTGAGACGCACACACACACACACACACAGGCTCACACACGCCGTTATGAGCGTGTTGACAGACGTGAACACCCACATACAGAGAGAGAGGTCTTATGAATCTGCTCTCCCCCTCTTTACCTCTCGCTGCTAGTATTATTAAAACTCCTGTGTTATTAACCAGCCTCCCTGCTGGTTTAACACAATGGGCCGGGTGTGAATAAAACGTGACTGGTTTCCACCTAATGGAACACCTCCACACTGGCCTCGTCCTCTTAAAGATGAGGAAAAGATAAAAGATGTCACGTTACAGTTTAAACACACAAAAAAAAACCCTCCCCAAACCTACCGGCCTTTTGTTTTTACGACTCCGACTGTGAATTGTGGGTGTGATGGTTTTTTTCTTTCTTCTCCCAGTATGTATTTCACACGATGGGGAGCAAAATTCATGCCGAAAATACGGGAACGTGTGAAGACGTTGGAATCCTGGAATAACTGGAAACGCCACACAAAGCAGAAGCAGAATGAGATGTTCAGCACAGCTTTTTTATGGGGAAGAGAGAAAAACAAACACGCTAAAAGTCGCCCAAAGCACAAGAAAACAAAATAAGGAGCGTCTTAGATCTAAGAAATGCATTCGCCTCTGTATCCTCAATTGATCAGTGCACTGGACTAGAAAAGCAGCAAATTATTAAATATGAATCAAGTGACTGATTAACTAAGTTAGTTGTCACAAAAGTCAGGTCAGGTTAGTTTATTTGTCCCCGTATCTGAACTTTAATTTGTTTGGCAGCTAAATGAAACCCTCCAGTTTAGCACCTGATTACAAAACGTAAGATAGCGTAGCATCACGTAACATTGCACAATAACGATCATCGATGTGTTGCTTTTGTGAATTTGTTGGAATTTGTTCAACGATGTGGTCAATGAGGGGTTAAAAAGTTAGCTTTCGATGCAGTAGATGTCAGTGTTTTGCACCAACCAAGCTTCTGATAGCATGCAAAAGCATTACATGGTAGTGTCTGATTGTGAGTTGACTCAAGAGTTGTTGAAGTGAGGGGGGAGGATGGGGGGAGGGAGGTCTGTGGGTGGGTGGGGGTCACATGTGAACGTTTAGGGATCAAGGAAGAAGAGGTGGGGGAGGAGGAACTGGTTCACAAGGTTGAGTAGAATCAACATTTGTGGGAATTTTTCCCCCTTTCTTTTTTTCCCACCTTAGTTCTAATGGGAAAAGAGGGGGAGTGGGGGAGGAGAGAGGAAGAAGGAGAGGAAGAGGGGGAGGACAGAGACAGGGATACGAGGGGGGAGAGGCAGAGGAAGAAGGAGACATGAAGACGGAGAAGGGGGGGGTTGGAGAGACAGATTGAAAGGTGTTGAGAGAGGAAAGGGGGAGAAAAGGACAAGGGGAAAGAAAGATAGGAAGAGACAAAAAGAGGGATAGAATATGGGGAGAAAGAAATGGGGGAGTAAAGTAATGGGGAGAAAGGAAGTGAGGGAGAAAAGAGGAGAAACAAAGGGGCAGAAAGAGAGGTGAGAGTCACCAAGTTGTAGTTGCAAGGGGTGAGAACAAGAGATAGGTAGGCAAAGGGAGAGAGACACATACATTAAGGGAGAGAGAGGAGGGTGAGAGAAAGAAAAGTAGAAAGGTAGAAAGATGAGAGACAGATATTGTGGAAGAAAGAAAGAAAGAAACCAAGAAAGAAAGAAAGGGGAGAGAGAGTGAGAGAGGTGGAGTGGGTCTGTCTTTGTATGTGCATGCCTCTCTCTACCTCTGTGACTCCCTCTCTCTCTCTCTGTACCTTTGTATGACTCTTTCTCACTCCCTCCCTCTCTCTCTCTCCCTCCCTCTCTCTCTCTCTCTCTCTCTCCCTCTCTCCACAGAGCATGCTCTAGCTGCCTCTCCTCCTCTCTTTGTGCTGCCTGTAGCTCAGTCTCTCAGTCCCTGGTTCCTCCTCCGGCTCGTCTCTCTCTCTCCTCCTCTCTATGCCGGGTTTATAGCACTCTGTGCCGGCGTCTCGGTCCCCGGCTCTCGGCCTCTCTCCCTCGGTCTCTCCGGTCGTTGTTGAGCGGATCAGTCCTCCTCTTTATCAGCCTCTCCGCTCCAGCAGGACTCGGATCTTACTCCCTTGTTTCTAGTGGGGGGGTGGAATATATTTTTTAATTTTTATTAGTTTTTTATATATTTTTTATTCCTACTCCACCACCACCACCTCCATCTCCCCGAGCATGGCGGCAGTGACCAGCCCGGAGACGAGCCCTCAGCCCCGGGTGTATTTCCAGACTCCTGCCGGCAGCAGCTCGGAGGAGCCGGAGCCTCCGGTGAGGAAACAAGGCCGAGTCACCGTGAAATACGACAGAAAAGAGCTGAGGAAGAGGCTCAATCTGGAGGAGTGGATCATAGACCAGCTCACAGACCTCTACGACTGCGAGGTAACCACACACACACACACACATGCAAGTATCAGCGATCACCCATACACCGATCACTTATCGATCGGTTCGATCCTGTGAGTGTTTGAATGGAAAGGGGCATGAACCCTGAGATCAAGTTACTGTTAAGCCTAGATCAATATATCTATGTATTTAGTTGTCTGTACATCTATCCAGCTATGAATTTAGCTATTTAAAGATCTATCTATATACCAATTATCAATCATCTGTAGTCATGCCAATTACCTATCACCTGTATACCAATCATCTATCATCTATATACCAACCCTCTATTATCTATCTATAGCTATATTCCATATTATGTCCATCCATCCATCAATCTATCATCAATATATCTGTCATCTATCTTTCTATCTATTTTTCCTCTCCATTCAAACATATCATCATCCAGCAATACATCTATATCTGTCTATTCACCCATCCATCCATCCATCAATCCATCATCTGCACATCTATTATTTATCTATTTTTCTATCTATATTCCGTTTATCGTTCTTATTATCCATTCATCCATCTATCCATGCACCTATCCATGCATCTATCCAGCTTTCTATTTATCCACCTATCCATCCATCCATCCATCCATCCATCAATCATCTACCTACAAAGATTTTAGATCTTTGTTGGACTGCTTCTACAAACTGTTGATAAAAGGAACATCAAAGGACTCCTTTGTTGGTGGTGGTTGTAGGCCTGAGTCTGCAGCTAGGGCCATGTGCACACAGCTGATCTGAGGAAGACTGATCAGAAATAATCAATCAATCAATCAGTCAGTGAGTCAGTCAGGCAGGATTGACTTTCCACCTCCTTCCGTCTAAATGAGGCTGGTAAAACCCCAGTAAATCAAATCATGACAGCTACCTCTCGCTCTGATTGGCTTGAACAGGTTTAGCGCACACCTGTGACTTAGTTTAACTCTACTTGTCATTAAAAGGCAGACCTGGCGTGACAAGTTAACGAGGTAATGTTGTGTTTTCAAGGCCTGGAAAGTGCTTGAAATCCTCCCTTAAGTGTTTGATATCTGACAGTGACATAACCAGTTTACAAAGGAACCAAAGTTTACACATAGCATGGTAGAACAAAGCTCTTTTTATTTATCTATCTATTACATAACACAAAAAAAGATGAAGCAATTTTTAGTGTTTGAATAAAGGAGTACTAATAATAAGTTTGTTGTTTATCCCATCTAGGAGGTGTAGGAAAAGCTTGTAAAAAAGACCTTGAAAGTGCTCGAACCCTAAAGTTAGGTCATCCACATCTCCTTGGAAGCATTGTGCCGGTTCTCTTTGAGATCTATTTTATGGTGGGAAAAACGAGTTGAACACATGCATCTTTGACAGTAATAATTCAATATAGCGGCTAAGAGAAAAATGGAGACTTTGTGCGTGCGGTCGTGCTAATCTAATCTAATCTGGGGGCCCTAGTGTCGTGTGCTCCCTCCCTTCCTTTCTTGTCTCTTCTTATTGCAGACTTGCAGAGGGTGGGGGGGGGTGTGGTAGAGGTGAGTGTAGGCACACGAGATAAACGAGGTGATAGTGATGTGTCTGGGGTCCAGACAAGGGTTTTGTCTTATCATTAAGACCCCCCCACCCTCCCCAAACCCCAACTGGGCTGCAGTAATGACTGTGCACGCCCTGTCTGAGGTCGTTAACTTCGCCGTCCCTCTGAATTATCGGGCACGCCAAACCCACGGTCACGCCGGCACATGGAGCGCCGTGTGGTCATGACGTCGTCCCCGCGGCAGCTGTGGCCGCGGCTGCTGGCGTCAGTGGTTCATAAGCCCGTGTGGACGCCACTGAGCTGGCATTGACCCACATTCTATTCCGGGCCAGAGGAATACGACGACTTAACAGGTTTGGAGAATTCCCACTAGGCTAAGGAGAGAGAGAAAGAGAGAGAGAGAGAGAGGGAGAAAAAAGAGAAAAGGTCATCGAGGGCCTGGATCGCCTTGACTGTTTGATTACAGCTTAATCACACCTTCTAATAACACGTCATAACACCTTTTTTTTTCTTTTTCCAATTGTGCTTTTTATCGTTTTGTTCATTTCCGAAACACTTCGCTTCAGACGTGAGGGTCACATTCCATCACAAAAGTGCAGAATATAAGCAAAAACCAGGAATGGAGATGCCAAATTCAGAGAGACCTCAACCATTATCGTAGCTGAAAAAAAGAAGCAAAAATTGGATAGAAACTATTCTGTCTTATCTTTGGTTAAGTCAAAAAACAACAAAAAACAGTCCAGTGACCCATTAAGCAAATATTTATATACATGGTGCAGTCTCACTCACTCAAGTCCCTCACTTGCAGTCCGATAATAATGATTAGTTCGGTTTACTTTAGAATAGTTTACTTTAGCCTGCGAACTTAAAACACAAAAGGCAAACAACCATTAGTCCCTGTCCGAACTAGAAACGAGTCAAAATTGAATAAAAAGTAAAAATTTATAAACAATAATGTGATTACCGACCTCAAAAAAGTGGGAAATGAAGTGCTCTCGGACACCAGCCTCTCAGTCCTGCACATAATACGTGGTCAGCAATATGTAGCCAACAATTGGTCTACATACATAACAAGAACATTTGATGAATAGCAACATTTTTGTCTAGCTTTTCCAAATGATATGCAAGCAATTTCTCCATTTTGGGGTGAATAAAGGCACATTATCTGCCCTGTTATTACAGATTAGCTTACACATGGTTAGCAAGTCAGCTAACAACACGACCAAGGCTAAGACTAGTGGGATGACTTTGCACAGAGAGCAAAGATTGTGTCATTTGTCAAAATCAACACGTAATATCTATTACTGGTTGATTATCAGCTAATAAAATGCCCGCGTAGATCTGTTTAAAGGTCAAACATATTGTTTTTTCAAGTATTCAAGGACTTTCTCAAGCTCTGTTTTGCAACCCAACAAAACAACATTCTACTTACGTGCGTTAAATACCCACTTAACGCACACATGCAACATAGGAAGGGCTGCCCGATGTTTATATTGTGGTGTTGTTGTCAGCAGGAGAACGTCGGGCTGTTGATACCTGGAAGTTCAAAATCCAGATTTAGCGATAAGACGGTGCTCCATAAATGCCACAGCAGATAAATCCGCCGTGCTACGGCACATTAGGAAAAGAAGGAAGCTAGCTAGAACTGCATGTAGAGTATGTATAGCAGACCTCGACTAAAGGAAGGAGCCAACACGGGCTAAGTCGCCTGTGCGTGGTGTTATGTTCGTAACATAACAAGTTAAGTAACGTTACCCAACATTTCCTGTGAGATGTGGGTATTAGAGGCTAAATAGCGGGGATGCTACAGAGGCTCGCGGGCCAGCAGGGCTGATTAAATGGCCGAGAGAGGATTTTAAAATCAATGTGCTTTGATTGTCTGCCAGTAATGAATTAGTGTGCTTTGCGGTGAAGACCTGCAGAATCCCAAAAAAAAAAAAGTGCAAGTAGACGAGTTCAAGGGAAATTCGTGCTGTTGGACTGACCTTTTTACTCTTGTAAATGAGATGAAATGTAAAGAAAAGGATCTTGTTTGGGATGAAAACCGTCTAGTTCTTAATCTGCAAGCGCGCTGATTGATAGCCCGCCTCACGACTTGTGCGGCTCGCCCGTCTCAGCGTGCAGTGTTCATTCATTAATCCACTCAGTCTTTCAATCATGCATGCATAAATGAGCTGATGCTTAATTGCTAGTCTGCTTTTCAGGGTCACAAAAAGTCCAAAACCCCTCGCGAATACAGCAGGTCTCACCGCGCCAGGGAAGCCGTAAGGATTTATCACTGTCACATCACAGGTCAGACTCACGTAAAAAAAACAAAAAAAAAGACGTATAAATAATGTATCTCACATATCTACATCTCCGTCTGCCTTTACCCTCTGTGGTTTTTCCCCCCCCATCCCATTTCATTGTCCCTATCCGGTCTCTGCCGAGGCTGTTAGACAACAAAGAGATTAATTTACAGTCAGCACACTGATGGAGACACACTGGGCTCATTTAGACGGGGGAAATATGGAGCACGTGCTACCCTACAGTGTAACTGGAGAGGCAGCTTTGGCCGGCCAGGGAGAGCAGCGGCTGGTGGGAGAACCCTGTTCCCTGACAAAAGACGAGAAGCATGTGGCCTTGGATTCCACTCTTTTCCCTCCTCCATACCTCCCGAAAATCCTCCTCTTCTTGCCACGTTTCTCTCCATCTCCCCTTCATGTCTCGCCATCCGTGGGCGCGTGTTTCTGCTGTTAATAAAACCGCACGGACCCGGGATCGACAGGGAATTCATAATGAGCTTTTTTCCCATTCATATAATCCCCTTTAAACGCGCTACAAGCAGTCAGCCAGTCATTTGTGCCAGCCGGCCTGTCAGATATTCATCCAGCCACTTAGTCAGGCTATCAGTCGGAGTTGCTATGGGTAATAGTGAAGAGACGAGCCTCGCTGCGACTCCATGGCAACAAGGCTCGTTAAATGTTTATGTTGGTTAACCATGCAGTGGAAAAAAGGACGTGTCCATTTAAGAAAAGACGGCTTAGTGAAATTCCATCATTTACCCAATCGGTGTTTTCATTATTTGCTCTCAGCGCAAGATTATAATTAGGGCTGCACAGTTATTACATTAGCCGGGGCTTAGTGAATACCTGCAGTCGATGCTAATGTGGCCTTTGCCTTGTTGAAGGAATGCGAGCCTGGCTTTGTTAGCAGATAGCATCAATCAGAACCTCTTGGCTAAACATAAAAGACAGTATCTGAAATAGCTGAATAACCTTTGAGCTGTCGGCGAAGAGATGCAGATAAAAGTTTAGCCCCGATTATCAGAGAAACAATTAGTTCCAGGTAAAAGTAATAGGGTCAAGCTAAAACAGTTGACAGAGGCTAGTCAGTTTCTACTGATGTGGCTAGCCAAGGCTAATCAGCTGAACTAGTTCACAGAAGCTAATCGGTATCGGTTGATAACTCTAGTAGAAACTTAATAGCAACAGCTGAACTTGTTCTCTGAAGCTAATCAGAATAAGTTTGAATCGTTAGCTGAAGCTAATCAGTATCAGTTGATAGAGCTAGCTGAAGCTAATCAGTATCAGTTGATAGAGCTAGCTGAAGCTAATCAGTATCAGTTGATAGAGCTAGCTGAAGCTAATCAGTACCAGTTGATCTGTTCCTCTGAAGCTAATCTCAATAAGTTTAAATAACTAGCTGATATAAATTCTTATTAGCTCAAACAGTAAGCTAGGAGAAATAAATAACAGGTTGCCAAAATGAGAAGACAAACAGGTGAAATAGTTTAAGGCAGCAGGTATCAACAGGTGTGAAATTGGCACCAATGGCAGCAGATTAACATCTAGCTGATCTAATGTAAACGTTTCCAGTGCTTCCAGTGTATGAAAACTAGTGTAACACTATCAGCATTTATATAGTTAATAGTGTTAGATGATTCAGTGGGACACATGGAGGTATCAGCGAAGTGTTCGCTTGATTTCCCCTGACTGGGCTCCAGAGGTGGGCAGGAAGCATTAGGAAGCAAAGCAACACAAGTCTGGAAATCCCACAATCCGCCAGAAAATCTCACAGTTTATGTCTTAAACCCGGCCGAAAACTGTGTGAGCTCAAACACATAAACACGGAGCTGGCACGGAGCGTCGGGGCTCTGCGGAAAGGTTATTGGGCTGCGTAACGAAATCAGGGAATATTTCTTCAAGGATAAACAGCGTACGCTGTCTTTGTTGATGCTGAGCTTCCTCTCTCGTTGCCGGCTATGTGTATTAGGTAAGTGAGTTTGAGCCCGCTCGAGGGGGAAGAGGAAAGTGGGGCTTACAATCACCAAGCGGCCAGCTCGTAGTAAAACTGATCGGGTTTCGCTCCGGCTCCGGGTATCATCTCCATGGCAACCGCGCAGTTCAACGAAGACGTATTTTCTCTCTTTTTTTTTTTGCTGTGTTTATTCGACTTGTTTTACAGCGACAAGTAGCTGCTGGGTTAACAGTGGAACGAGTGGGCGGACCGATCTCATAGCTCCACGGTCCTACGTGGCCACACACACACACACACACACACAGGCTGACATAAACACAGATGGGGATATGACTGAGAACTGGGGCAGCATTGGCGAGCAGGAATGCAATAAACGGGGGAAGAGAAGGGGGAGAAAAAAAAAGAGAAGGGGGCAAGGAAACGGTAGTAGGAGTAGACGAGGATGTCTGTGACGGTTCTGGGTCGTCCAGGTCGGAGGCAACTGGACTTCTGTTTTGAAGAGAGGAGACAGATGGTTTCAGACGAGGGTAAAGCAGGCCATCTATGCCCATTCGGAACGACATTCCTTGAACAAGAGGGGGTGGCTTTCCTTTTGGATGACAGGTGAAAAGTCTTCAACAAAACCCTAACAAAAGTCCAGTTTTGGTTTTATCACTTAAAGAGTAGACAAGTATGGGCCCAAGAAAAAACAGAAGGAATCCCAACACAATCCCATCCCTTTATCTTACATAAACACTCATTAACTAAGATAAAGTGATGCTTGCATCTAGGCCAATGAAAACACAAGCCACATCCTGGTGCCCTATAGGTTTCAGCCTCGGCTTCCTTCACAAGTGGCACATACAACCACCGAGGTTGCAGCATTTAGCCTAAAACCTTACGCTTAAAGGTCTGAATACCAATCAGCATTACCCTGTTTCACTCCTCCGCGTGCGTAAGAGGGGTGACTACAAAGACTGGTTGTTACACAGCGGGAGTGAAAGACTCCAGTGTGTCTTTGTAAACACCCCCCCAACACACACACACACACACACATCGTGTTAATATGTCACATGTGGGTCTACATGTTGAGTGACTGAGGGTGAGTCAGCTGAACTGACCAACCATGGGAGAGCGGTTTTTAGTTTAGTCAGAGGAGGAGAAATATTTGGTGAGCAAGAGAGATTTATTATTTTTTTTATAGTCTGCAAGCAAGACCGGAAGGAAGTGAAGAGCGGCGGCGGGATGGAAGAAAGCGAGCCATGCGGACAGAGAGAGAGAGAGAGAGAGAGAGAGAGAGAGAGAGAGAGGGATGTGAGTCATTCGGGGGAATGTTTATGTGTGTTGTCACAGGAAGTGTGCGAGAAGGAGGAAAAACCGAGAGAGACAAACATGTAGAGTGTGTCTGAGAAGGGGCTGTGCTAATGCACAGCTTTCTCCCCAGTGCTCACACCTGTTGATTCACACACACACACACACACACACACACACACACACACACACACACACACCCACACACACGTGCATGTCCCTCGGGGTTTCACTATCTATCATGCATAATTTATCTAGGTGTGTGTGTGATTTAAAGGCACCCTGTGGAGTGTTTGACCAACTGTAGCCCTATGGAGCAAAGCTTTGAAGGTGCCTCTTTGATATCATGAGATAAGATAGCTAATCTTTATATAGTTTTTGTTAGTCCCTCCGTGTGGAAAGTTGCACCTGGTAAATGGATATAGACTCCACTGATCAATAGTGACAATGGCCCAGCTAAAGCTTCTATGTTTATATCTCTTTATATCTTAACACCTATATAACATATCTAAAAACATCTAAAAATCAACTTTACTTCATTTGCTTTTTAGTCTGAACAATAACTACACAAATAAAAAAAAACCCTCTGTATTGTGAGATGTGGTTGAGTTTCACCTAAGGGCTTTTATTTTGAAAAACCGAGTGACTGATGCGTTTTGCAGCGTTGGACGTTGTAAGAAGTTAATCCACCTTGGTTAAAACTAAAGAAAAATAAGGCCGTGAGTCTAGTGAATCGAGACCTCGGTTAGTCTTGTACTGTCACCAACTCTGGTTTGGTTTGGACACAAAGCCACATGTCACAGTGAGTTTTAATGTGAAAATACTCTGGCTCTGGATGCTTTTTTTCCCCTCTACAGCCTCACTCTGTTTTCGCTGGCCAGGTCGCACTTCTCTGTCTCTCGCTTTGCTCTTCCGAGGTAAAATGACAAAAATCAGACAAGAAACCCGACCTGTGACGGCCGATTCATCCGTCTGATTTCATTGTGTTTTCGAGGAAGATATGACGGGTGTAAACAAAACCACACAAGCTGGGTTTGAGAGGAGCGTAGATCCAAACACCGATGTTGAACCCTGGCATTGTGAGCGTTATGCCGCTGCCTCTCTTTGTTGTCCAGCGTGCGTGTGTCCGTGTCGGCGACACCTTTCCACTATGTCAAATCCGTCAGTGTTACGTTTCACTACTGGCCGAGCCCGACGAGATCGTCTTTGTTGTTCCATCCTCGGTCACATGCACAGTCGAGTCGAGTTGCCGGTCGAGTGTAAGAGGAAAAAAACAACGAAAAAAAACATCGGTCGAGAACATTTTTTCCCCCTGAAGGATCACACAAACCGTCGTGAGAGTTTCTGGTGCAAAACTCTTGAGATTCACACTAAAAACTTCTTTATTCTGCACTTCTCAGAGGCAGATAACGATCTGCAAAGGGAGAAAGAAATGCGTTTGTGATCCCCGACAAACACGTTAGCAGGCAGTAACTCGTTTGATGCAATCAGAGCTTTGACGGAGTCGAGCCAGGACGGTTTGTGTCTATATCCTGTGAGCGCCGTTGTAATAGAAACGCTCTTAATATCTCATGTTCCCATAAACAGAATGGTGGTGATGCGTTCAAGAGCCCCCCCCTGTGTGTGTCATGCTGCTGTGTCACGCTGTATGGTCTTTTTTTTCTCAGTCAGTGTTTGTTTAAAGAAGGTACATGTGCTTTTCAGAGCTGCAGCTCTATAAAAGATACAGCAAACCCCCCCCCCCTTCCCTCCTCCCCGGGGAGGCTTCTATAAAGTGAGCTTGGGTGTAATTGCAATGCAGCTCGGTCCACGGGCCCGCGTTACAGCCAGATGCGACTCTGGGGTGTTTTTGCTATAACGACACTGTTATTGGCCTCTGTGTCGACGCTATAATAAGAAGAACCTAGAATGAAAGTGTTTTTTGTGTTAAATGGCAGGCCAAAGATGTCCTAAAACATCATCACATCCTCATTGGTTTTGATGCTATTACTGAGCAGAAATAGACATGGAAGAAGAAGAAGAAGAAGGTCACAAGTTAAATCCAGACTTAGAATAAAAGTGTATTAAACGACAGCCTGAGGTCCTAAAACATCGTCACGTACACATTTTTGGAGGTTAAGAAATGGGTTCATCTCAACAACTGGCTCCATTCAGGTCCAGGACCAGACTGTGAGGAAGCAGCTTGGTGGATGTTGGTCCAGTCCTCACTAAACTATGTTGTTTGGCAAGAAACATAAAGTTGAGCTGTGATTCATGTGAGTGGTAGCCAATCGGCTTAAACCAAAACCAAACATTTTGCAGAAATGAACCATAACATCCCCACACCTAAAAATAGGATTGCGAAACAGCACCTGAGGCGTATCTGACGTAACCAGCGTTCCATAGTGTCTGTGTTAGCACCAGGGAACGAGGACAAATACCATCCGCTCCGAGGTCCTCTTATAATGGGGGATTGTGGGACGAGAGATGGCAGCTGCTTAGGTGGCGGTGTTGTTGAGTAAATACCACAGAGAGGCTGTAGGGCCAGTGAGGTAACGTAGATCCACTCAGGAGTGTATTTTAGTCCCAGGAGGTGCATTAGTGCCCAGGCTGGTCGAGCTGCAGGCGGGTTGGACCTACGTCACCATCTCCATTCACCGTCTCTTCAATTGTGCGGTTCAAGTACGTTTGGTGTCCATCGTTCCCGCCCCCCCCCCCACCCAAAGAAATCGTTGGATGACATGTTGTGATTTCGTTTTTTTTTAATATACTAAGCAGCTTGAGCTTTTAGCAGGTATTAATAGATGGGGGTTTATAGGAGCCGTCAGACGGAGTCAGCGTCTTCCAGACCTGACAGCCAGTGTCAGCGACACTACTCACGCAACTGCTCCATTACAACATGAAGCAGGCTACGCTCGAAAAAAATAAATCCTCTGAATGGCTTATGCCACGTCGAGGGGTTTTGACGCAGTGCTGGCGAAGTATTCAAATAAGGTTTAAATGATTGAGTTGAGTATCTGCAACTTAACTAGATTACTTAATTAGAACGGTTGGCTCTAAAATAGGCAATAAAGTGAAGTTGGATGTGCTCGACTCACTCATTTAAAGTTATGTGATGCAATTCAGGCAATACTAAGAGGCTGAGGAACACAGTGATATGTATGAGTAGAAATGTGTCGATAGGACTTATTATTCCTCTTCCGTATCTTGTTTCGAGTGTTGATAGCATCGTAAACATTGAACGCTCCCAGGCGGGTTACGTATAAAAGTGTGTGGCTCGATCAGAGTTGGTGTGCTATTACTTGCCTTTGAGGAATCCAGATTTTTCACCATGTCATTTGCAAGAAACTTGCAAAAAGAGTGAATGGGACGGCACAGCGATAAAGTTATAATACCAAGTGTGGAAAGTCCTCGGAGATGCATGAATTTTATGTCTGTTAGAAGTTTTGAAGTTTGACTATTTTATATCAACAGGCAATGTCTACTTAAAGACTGTGTGTGTTTTCCTTCAAATCTTGACCAGAGTTTCTGGTTGTTTATAGTGTCATACCATCTGCCATTGTGATTTAAAACAGTGGTCTCTCGAGTATGTGTGTAGTTCCGAGATCATGTTATTTGTCACAGCTGGAAATGGGCTTTGAAAGTGGTTATGAAGTACTTTCAATTCGACCCCATCCAAAGCCAAGGAAACGTGAAATTCCAGCTATAAATTTCGATCCCGATATCACTTATCTGCTTTCATGAGCTCTCGTATATCCTGCGCGCTTGATCCGTGTGCGTGTTTTCGTTATCACAAGGGACTGATTCAGCAGGAAGGGATGAGTCTCTCCCACATTCCTCATATTGTCAGAATTAAACTAAAGGAACAAATCAACACCAGCATGCACCTCTTCATGGGGGAAGCGACAAAAGGAGCTAAAAACGGCCCGTTAAAGCCCGCAGGGGGATGTGTGTTTTTTTTATGTTGGGAATGATTTTTGGGGTGGATTATCGCTTTAATCCACTTACAGTTGGTTTCTGTTTGCGCCGCAAAACCCATCAAAAGTGTTTTAGAGCCGCTACCGGGCAAACCTCAGAGGAGAGGAAATGAATTGCCTGCAGCTCGAGTAAAAAGGAGCGAGTCAGTGAATCATTGATGAGCTATGATGCCGGGACAGACTCGAGCGCTGTCTGCAACTTCTGCTGTGCGTCTTTACGAGAAATTCAATCTTTGACAGGCGGGTAAAGTAGCGAGGCCACGTCCCACGTCAAATTAAAATAAAAGAGAAGTAAAACTCTTTGTCAGCTTCCGTATTTAGACATGTGAACGTGTTGTTGCTTGGGTTGTACACTGATAATGTTCGACCTCAGGACAAGAGGTGGGGGCATATTCAGGGTCCTGGAAAACCTGGGATATTGGTGACCATTTTCCCTGTTGTGGAAAATCAACGGAAAATGAGACACAGAGAGAAATGTTTTGACTTGTCTTTGAGAAACCATAAAAATCGATTTTACCATATTTGGAATAAATGGATCAGATTTATAGGTCCAACTTGAGTCCATGACACTCCAAGGCCCTTACCCTTTTGTACTCTCCCTTGGCTGCTCTGTAGTTACACGTCTAATAAATGCCAAAATGAGCATGTGTCAGACAACCAAGTTAGTAAATTGTTAACAAACTTGGTATAAGTTGCACACGTTATAATGTGAGTGAGTACTGGTATGTACGTGTGAATGTGTGTTCAGATTATTATTATTGTGTTCAGGTTACACACAGATTTATATTCCTGGAAGTGAGTATGGAAATCTGGAATATGGAAAGTCTTTCTGAATACCGAGCAGTTCTTGTAAGGGAAAAGCTTTTGAAAACTCCTCTCTTTGTGTATATCTTAAAAATGGAAACGTGAAGGAATGTTTATGTTTTGTTACTTCCTTTTCCGAACAAAAATGCTATGAAAAAAGAAAAACTCGAGCTTAGCCCAATGATTGCCGAGCCGTGGACTGTCCAATCTGTGAACGCCTGTGCTGCCCTTGGGCTACAGTCGTCCATGAAAGCAATTTGAGTCCAAAACGTCCAAAACGAAAGGTAGAACTGTAGAAAATGGCCCGTCTCCAAAGCGCGGGGGGATGCACTGGTGTATGGCGTGATGCCTCGTCTGTCACACTGTGGCAGCGGAAAACGTCCTTGAAAAGTCCTGGAAATCCTTTTTTTTTGGAGAAAACAGCTCTTAAGAATCTATTCCTGATTGGAAACAAATACTTAAAATCAAGGTTAGAGTAGAGGACGGATCAGCGGAGGAGGGTAAATAAGGCCGTGAAACAGAGTCTTATTAGGTTTACTCTCTCAGACCATGTGTTCTCTGTCTCTCTCCGTCTGTTTTTCTTTCTCTGCGATAATCTGCTGGAATCTCCCACATTGTGTGGGTTTTTTTATCCTCTAAGTGACTGAGTTTGGAGTCTGACCCAAAAGCATTAATTTATTAGATTACCGACAGCGTTGCCAACCAGCTCCCGGGGGCGGGGGTAGAGTCAGAGGCCGTGCTGACGATTGATCTGCATCAAAGACTTTATAATGATCTCTAATCCCTTTTGAAATCCGACGCGGATTACATCTCGGCGGTGGCGGGACGAATTAAAAAAAGGCGCCGACGTTTCCGCTGCAAATCGGGTGAAAATGAGCGGAAGAAAAACGCCAAAATGACCTGGCGGGTTTGCCAAACTCCTCTCTCCTCAGGAGCTGCCAGGATGGAGGAATGAGTGGCTCAGAGGCTGAAATGAACAAATGAATGGCGGCTCCTTTTTAGTGCCGTTAATAGCCCTCGCTCAGAGTGACATAATGGTAATCTCCACTAATCCCTGTTTGTATGCATTCTTATTTTAATCTGCGCGTAATCTGTCCTCCCAGTCCAATTGTAGTGGCAATGACCCTCGAGGCCTGAAGTGGAAGAGGTATGTGCTGGTGTGTTGGAAAATGTGGCCCTCGTGCCTCTTCTTCTTCTTCTTCTGCAAATCTTTTAAAGATTATTTTGATAGTGGATTAACCTGGTGACATAGCGTCTCAGTAAAAAACTGAAGAAGGTCCAACCAAGTTGGAATGCTCTACCTGGTTTTCCAGTTGACCACAGTCTAAAAAGAAGCATGTGTAGGTCTTCAATTGTTATATTTTATTATGTCGATTGATAATAATCTCAACCAGATGCCTTTTCCTTACATCCTCTTTTTGACTCAGGCCTATAAACTCTGCATTTCCTTTCAAAAATGACAAACTGCAAAGGATTAAAACTCTATTGATCACCTTATTGATTGCTCAGCCAACCGGAATCCATTTGTTAGTTCTTAGATTGAACTCTATTGGGAGTTATAATCTTTCAGGAACACTTTCATGGAGCATTTTCCAATGTTTCCCAACATTTTCACATGCTCGCATGTTGTTAGTATGTATATATGTGTGCTGGGCCATGTTCTTTATGGTAGAAATAATGAGTTGAGATGAGATGAAGAGCGGAGGTGGAGACCAGAGTGTGCTCTTGAGATACCCTCTGGTTCAAATGCAGCAGAGATTCATGGGAGATTTAGTAATTAGAGTGGGCTGAAGGGAGAGATGGATTCTCTTTGTGTGTGTGTGTGTGTGTGTGTGTGTGTTGGTGGCAGATAGGAGCGATTTTTCCATCCAGTCTCTTTATGCAAATGAATAAACGCTGCATGCAAATGGAAAGCAAAGGTTAACTTGCTCGCAGCTTCTCGGATGCTCGCCTCAGTGGTGTTTACCTCCAGTCAGCTGACGGAATTTGTTTCTGCTGCTACAACCTCATAAAAAATGGACAAAGCTGAACCTCTGCTTCCTGTTTTCTTTGGATTGTTTCGAACTGGTTAATTTCCCCTCAGTCGCCGGTCAAGACTGGAAAGTAAAACGACTCCGATTTGGGGAACTTATCACCGCATACATTCATTGTTAAACTGTGTAGGATATGCTTAACTTTGCAGTTGCATACGTGTGCATCAAACCACAGTTTGTGGCTCAGTTTTCTCAGCCATAAACGGATACGACTTCAATATTCATACTGGATATGTGATTTGATAAGAGAATTGGTTAATAAGCGCTACCACAAAAGTCTTAAACTCTTGGCCTCACATCTTTAAGTGTGATGTATAACCCTTTTTTCAAGTATAACCTTTAGATACTGACATTGCAGGTAAAAAAATGGGAAAATTTGAACAAATCTGCGAAAGTGACTAAAATCATACCCACCTCCATTCAGATGCATGAGTAAATGAAGGCGTATTGTTGCTAGATAGGAGATTTGTGAAGTATCTGCTGAAATGTCAGTGCGCTTGTTCCTTGTTCTTCCTCAGTATCTAATTCCTCGTCTGCCTCAAACATGTAAGGCCTGTGGGGAAAAAGCCAACCTAAAGGCACATGGAGTCACGTTAAGTCATGTAAAGTTGTGTCAAGTCACCCGATCGTTCATGAGCTTGGGAGTCATTAGAGTAGAGCCTACGTGTGGTTGCCAGATGTGCATGAAAGGGCTCCCCATCGCCACATCTAAAAATAGGATTGTAAAAAGGCCTTGTAAAATAGCATGTGAGGCATATCTGATGAAACCAGTGTCCCACAGCTCCTGTGTTAACCTGGGAGAACAAGGATACCACTGGATACTGTTAGGCTCATATGGTGATGGTGTAAAATGGAAGGAATGGTTGACACGTACCCTTAAGGAAGCGTTTTTTTCCCGAAAACAGACATCTGTGGAACCGCGCCATTGGTTGCGTGTTTGGACACAAGTTGTCCGTGGGCCGGGTTTGTGACCCTGAGGGAGCGGCAGAGCGTTTGCAGACATTCCCAGTCCGCACACAGAAACCAGTGGACCGTTCAGCCAGGCCAAACAAGCCGATGTTGGAATCATCCAACCGTGCTGAGAGATGGGGGGGGGCGTTGGGTTGGTGGAGGTCAAGGTTGGGTGATAGTCCACCTCTAGCAAGACATATGTGTGTGTGTGTCCCTGTTCAGCAGCTCAGAAAAAAAAGGCTCTATATATGTTATTGTTGCCTGATTACAGTGCCAGGGTCCTAATTATAGTGACGAATGTTTCCTGGCGTCACATAAAGATCTTGTTCTGTGTCCTCGGAGCTCGTTTGGTTTGGCTCCGAAACGCTGCCCACATCACTGCCACCAGACGCCACCAGGCTCAGCTTCCTTTTTACACCACGGTACGCTTTTATCTGCAGCGAGGGACTGAGAGAAAGAGAGAGAGAGAGAGAGAGAGAGAGAGGCAGAGAGAGAGCAGGGAGGTGCTTCAGTGACTTTAGAGCTGGTTTTTGTATCAGGAAGTTGATTTTCAAAAGGAAATTTGTGCTGTTTACAACATTTTCCTTGGCTGAAAAGTCACATTTCAAAGTAAAAGGATGATTGAAAGTTGCAATTGCAAGTTTTTGCAGCAGAAAATTGATCTTCACAAGGCGTTTTATGCTATATGGAACATGTTAACTGATGTTTTAGAGTTGGCTGAGAAGTCAAATTTCAAAATAAAAGTTTGCATTGTGTGAGTGTTAGGTTAAACTTGACTAAGTAAAAGCATGAGTAAAAATGGTTGACAAAGTTGACATTTCACAAAACATAAGTAAAATGTGCACTTGTGAAGTGTCTTGCTCGATTTGTATTATTTCAAGAATGTGGATATTCTCAGATGTTACAATCCCACGTGACACGGGAAAGTGGGGGATCAGAGAAGCCACGGCCGATAAAACGATCAGATTTGACTTTGTAGTCGTAGTAATGAGGCCGCCGGACGCCAGCAGCTCTGCCCCGCTCCTCCTCCTCCTCCTCCTTCTGTTTTTCATACGATTGAAAACAGGACATCATATTCTTCCTGGGAGGAAGCACATCCAACTGATTAGACACGCAATAAAGATGATGATCAGCCGTACGCACTCACCAAAGGTGCACAATAACACACCCCCCCCCCCCACACACACACACACACACACACACTGAAAACACACACTCCTTACTGGATGAGTGCCTCGTATTGATTATGGATTGTTGTGGTTTATGGTTTTGCATGTGTGTGTATGAGTCCTCATATTCATTAGAGCAGCCAGTCGCCACTTAGATTAATTGCGCCCGCATCTAAAAGTATGCACACACACACACACACACACACATACACACACATACATATACATACCCAGGCTTCTAAGGCCACTCAACTAAACTCTCTTAAAGTGTCTCTGTTAACACACATGCACACACACACACACTAGGCTCAGCCTCTTCCCACAGATCTTAGAGTCCCCCCCTCACCCCCCCCACCCCCCCTTTCCAGACAGCCGGAAGCTGCTCCATGCTCTGGCTTTTTAACCCCTTCACTGCACTGGAAGGAAGAAGAGGAAGCAGTACAGGTTACAGGGTTCGTGAGGGAGCTGCAGATTCCTGATAAGCGCTGGTGTGTGTGTGTGTGTGTGTGTGTGTGTGTCAGACGGGCGGAGATGGAGAACAGCAGGCGATGACTGACACAAGGCATCGCTGCAATTCTGCACACATCTGACCTCTCTATGACTCCCTCTCTCCCCCAATCTCTCTCATCTCTTTCATAAGTGGAGTGTCACGCCTGCAGCAAGGTGGCTCGGACTCACACACACATGCACATGCACACACATGCACACACACACAGACACAGACAGACAGACAGACAGACAGGCAGGCAGAGGGATGATTTACACATTGCGGCAGCAGCAGCGGGTGGGATGACATGAAGCAGGTTCAAGCACAGTGTTTTTCCACTCTGTGTGTGTGTGTGTGTGTGTGTGTGTGTGTGTGTGTGTGTGTGTGTGTGTGTGTGTGAATCAGATGACAGTCAACTAAACAACCAGGTCAGTCACAAGGTTGTCATGAACAGCCACCTACCCCCCATAGGCATCCTTTCATTGTAACTTGACTTCAGTCAACAACATAAAAAAAGGGCAACTACAAGAACCAATTGATTAGACAACGAATCCAATAATCGATTAGGCAATTTGAGCATGTGGAAAGTGTTTTTTTTGGGGCCTGTTTTAAAGCAGGGGTCACCGATACCAGGCCGTAGATGAGTGGAGGCTATTATCATTGTGAAAGATCTTTTTTATATCATCCTTTACTTCCTTTACTTCATTTTTACACTGTTTTTTAGACCAGACTCTCTTTTTTTCTTCTTCTTCTGTGATCACAATCACCTGTATAATTTTATACATACTTCATATGAACCCTTCTCTTGTGGTTTTATCGTCTGAAAGGAGTTGTAGAATTGGGGCAACTAGATTTGTTGGAGACTCGTCATTAGAGGTTTCAAGCATAAGTGAAATAAAGTAAAGTATGTCCAAAGTCAATCAAAGAGCCTCAATGAAAGACCTTGAAACCAATGAATACATACAATATGTATTTAAAAAAGATGTTTATATTGCACAGTGATAGATTTAAATACACTTTACATGTAAAGTGAGTTACACAGGTAGGTAATAATAAACTTGCAGCCCTTGGCAACAAATAATCTCTTCAGCCTTTCGATTCGTCATCTTTGGGTTTTGTGGCAGGAAGTCAGACTTTGGGCGATTGCATAAATTTCCTGGCCCCAATCAATCAGTGTTTGCTCAACAAACAAGCCCACGCAGGCTCGTTGGTTGCGCAGGTGTGTTGTTTCCCAGCTCATCTGTGCCGTTTTTATGAGCTTTCATCACCTCCCGTGCCCCCTTCTCTCCCTCTCCCTCTCTCTCTTCCCATCAGTCGGATGAAATCCTCAGAGTCCCCGCGGCAGCACGTTTGCACCAACACCCTGATCTTGAGCAACACGGGAATACGCTTCATGACGTGTCGCTCAGCCAGGTGCGGTCGAACCTGCTCCGAATATGTTTCTGCTAACGTCCCTCGTACCTCGCGTTCCTTCCTGCCACAATCCCGTTTTCACAGTCGTGGCTAATTGCGAAAGCCGAGCTTTGAGCGTTGAGGAGGGGGGCCGAATGATTGATAGCCCGCCTTGCTCGCCTTTTTTTGATTTGGATCATTAGGCAAAGACGATTAATGAGCAATCCAATTTTCCGTTGGGCGTCCTCTCCGCGACTTAATGTGTGACGGATGCAGCCGCGTGCTTCGCTTTCGACAGCTTCCAAGTGATTGAAGAGAAATGTTAAAATAAATGTGCTTGTGATACTATTTGGGGGTTTCTTTGGAAGGGGACCGAAGAAAACACAAAATATTCCTCTTTCAGAAACTGAGATCAAAGACTTTCTTTCTTAAAGGGGACCTAGAATGACTGGATGGAGTATTGATCCATGCTGGTGTTAGCATAGAAGCTAAGGGACATTGGTTTCATCATAAGGTCTATTATTCTAAACATTTTGATTTTTTTTTTTTCGTAATTTTTGCTGCTGTCAGAGCCGAAATAGCTCAGTTGGGAGAGTGTTAGACTGAAGATCTAAAGGTCCCTGGTTCGATCCCGGGTTTCGGCAGAAATGGGATCTTTTCCCCAATACAGGATCTATCAGAATCACCTCTATGTTGATATACAGCTTATCCCGTTGGTCTGAAAGATCGAGTTCTCACTTTGACTTATTTTGTATTTTGCAGTTATTTTTCCCAACAAAATTTGTATTGGAAAAAAAAATTGTTGTTTTTCACAACGAAATTTGTATTACTCGAAAAAAAAATTTTTGGTCATTTTCTTCAGGGTTTTAAGCCGAAATAGCTCAGTTGGGAGAGCGTTAGACTGAAGATCTAAAGGTCCCTGGTTCGATCCCGGGTTTTGGCAGAATGGGCAGACTTTTCATCAATAGAGGTTTGATTGCAATTTGAATATGAAGTTAGAAACCAGTGTTGATCATACATAAACATACGTACTTAAGGAATCTTTTATCAAGCTGCCACATTTCTATCCAAACATTATGCACAAATAAGGACGTGGTGATGTTTATTTTGGACCATTTCTGGCCAGGCTGTTAATCCACAAGACTGTAGTTCAGTATTATTGATTGACACACGTTAGCATCTTCTCAGTCAGGGTTGAGTGACACTGAGCTGTTAAATTGTTTTCTGAACTCTTTGTTCCCAGAGACAGTTAAACAATCTCAGCTATGTCAGTGCTTACACTGCAGCTATGTAGGTGAGTTTCTGTGTGTGTGTATGTGTGTGTGTGTGCGTGGGAGAGTTCACACATATTTTGTGTCACTGTGCCAAGAACACCAGCCTTGGGTAACAACACACATATATATAAATACTGCTCTTCCTGCTGAGACAGAGAGAAGTGAATATGCAAAAAGTCTCAGGTCACATGACTTCATCTGTCCAATTAGAGGAAAGCGAACATGAAAAGAAGATATATTTGATGGGAGTCTTGATTCACTTGGACCAAACAAGCACACACACGCACACGCACAAGGAAATTAGAGAGAAGGGGGTTTTTGTTCAGCGCCACGCGGCCCTGCTTTTCCTGCTCCTTCCTCTTCCTCTTCCTCCATCCTGACATCACTTCCTCCAGTCTCCTCACTTCTCTCTACCCAGCCACAACAATTGTAGCCACAACAACATAGAGCAACTCGGGAAGCTATTTTTATTTATGGCAGCGACGGGAAAACAAAAGTGGCTCTTTGTCAATATCGTCTTGCAGACTCTGTGTGTGTGTGTGTGTGTGTGTGTGTGTGTGTGTGTGTGTTTCTTATCTTTGAAGGTCCGCAAAAGTCCTCACACATGAGCTACTATCGCAGGAATCAGGCTTCAGTGTGTTGTGTTATCACAGGAACACAGGCTGTTCTCTGCTCAGAGGTGGCCTCTCTGACCTATTTACATCAAACCTTTGAAACTACATGAAGTTTATGAGCCGAAATAGATGGATTTCTTCCATTGAAGTTCATTTCCACAATGAAATTTGTATTACTTGGAAAAAAAAACTTTTTTGGTCATTTTTTCTAGCTTTCTGAGCCGAAATAGCTCAGTTGGGAGAGCGTTAGACTGAAGATCTAAAGGTCCCTGGTTCGATCCCGGGTTTCGGCAGAAATGGGAGCTTCGCACATTTTCTCCAGTGGAGGTTCCAAACAGATTGCATCTTTTAGGATATCGGATGTTCCAGAGTTGGCCAAAAAGTGAAATTAGCTTTTGTTTTGACATCCATAGTAGTTTTTAAGACTGTTGGTCTGAAAAATCGAGCTCTGACTTCATTTTCGGGGCTTTTAGAGTTCGCTTTGCATCTTGCAGTTCTTTTTCACAATGAAAGTTTTATTACTTTGGGAAAAAAAAAATTTTGGTCATTTTTTAAGTTTTCAGAGCCGAAATAGCTCAGTTGGGAGAGCGTTAGACTGAAGATCTAAAGGTCCCTGGTTCGATCCCGGGTTTCGGCAGAAATGGGCATGTCTCAGGTTTTCTTCAGTGGAGGTTCCAACTTGATTGCGTCTCTCAGGATATCGGATGTTCCAGAGCTGTCCTTGTTTTTACGTCCATAGCAGGTTTTTTTTCGACCGTTGGTCTGAAAAATCGAGAGCTGACTTCTTCTTCGGGGCTTTTGGAGTTAGTTTTGGAATCATGTCGTTCTTTTTCACAAGGAAATTTGTATTACTTGGAAAAAAATTTTTTTTGGTCATTTTTCTTAGGTTTTGCAGCCGAAATAGCTCAGTTGGGAGAGCGTTAGACTGAAGATCTAAAGGTCCCTGGTTCGATCCCGGGTTTCGGCAGAAAATGGAGCTTTTCCCCAATAGGAGATCGATCAGAATCCCCTAACTGTTGATATGCAATTCATGAGAAATCTTGATCGGGTGGGTTATACTTTACTAGTGGTGTTTGACAGTTGTTTAAAGTAGAGCTTTAATGGAAAAATCAGAATTTCAGATGATTATGAGAACTTGTAATAAAGATATACAGTCGCTGTCTTCTACTCTGTTCTATTCTATTAACTGAACCGACCGCCCAGATGTGCTGCACCTGTACTGTGGCCTTGAGGTGTTTTTTTTTTTTTCCAGGTCTCATGTGCAGCTCTGCTGTGTATCTGAATCAGGGTTTCCAAAATAAAAGTTTTTTTTCTTTTCTTTTTTAGCACAACCTCTGACCACACTCGTTTGAGTTTGCCTCTCATCACTTCCCCTTTACAGAGAAGTTCACAGCAGCCATGACGGGCCTGTCTGTTGCAATATGAGGGCACTGACCCACTTCACTTGGTGTGTGTGTGTGTGTGTGTGTGTGTGTGTGTGTGTGTGTGTGTGTGTGTGTGTGTTTGGAGCTTGTGTTTTTTCCGGTGAGGAAGCTGTATCTGGTATTTGATCTGACCGAGCCTGCAGCCGCTACCCAGTCCTCCCCCCTTGAGAAGAATAGTACTACGACCTACACACATATCCACTCACACACACACACACACACACACATATGCGCACAAACACACTCTCCAACTGTCACATCTCATTCTGTTATGTTCTGGAGGCAGCTTCCAGACACACAGCGCAGTGTGTCTGTGTTTGTGCGTCACTTAGCCATCATCATGGTGGCGTTCTGTATGCATGCGTGTGTGTGTGTGTGTGTGTGTGTGTGTATGAATCATATTTACAAGCTTGTCGGGACACGTGTGATTAAATTTAAAGACTGCAGTCAAACAGGTGTCTGCACCAGGTTTCGGTTGTCGTCTCAGGTGATGCTGGTGGTTCAGACCGCGTAAAGACCAGCTCTACTAAAAACGTTAAACCTCTGGGGATGTACGATCATGATTTTCTCATACCGACGATATCCAATAACTAGAGCGAAAATGAGTGAAATCAAAATAGTTTTCACCAAAAAAGCCAATTATCTGACTTTGATTCCCCTGAAACTTCTGTTTCTGTCTGGAAACCGTAACATTTGTATCACAATAAATTGCGTTTCTTTAGATTTTACAGCATCACGAAATCACAGTGCCAACTAGTGGTCTGGCATGGGAACTGCAGCATTTTCTTAAAATTTAGGCCGCTCTAAAACATTGATGTCTGCACACGGAACTATTTGGAAACGGTGACTGAAAATTAAACTAATTGTGTAAACAGTGTCTGTGTGTGTGTGTGTGTGTGCGTGTGTGTGTGTGTGTGTGTGTGTGTGTGTGTGTGTGTGTGTGTGTGTGCACCTAAACGCCTGCCAACGGTTGAATATTTAAATATCACAAATGAAGGTGAAATCTCTTGATACATATGCAAATCACTGCAGAGGGATTTAGCAGCCGAGCACGCATGCTAAATTACAATAAATAGGTTCTGTGTTGATCCTCGTTGGCTGCGTCCTCTTAAAGTATGTGATGGTTTTTACTTTTTCTTTACTTTTGTCTGTGTCAGCCTCTCTTTGGGTTTTTAGTGCGGTAAGATAGGTTTCCCGTGTCTGAGGCGGTTATCGTGGAAATCAAAGTGTTTCTGCTGAGCAGAGGGAAAGACTCGCTACAGGTTTTTGTTTTTCTTTAATCTGATCTGAAGCAACACCTCGAGCACATCCTGGCTCGCCGTGGATCTAATGAAACACCTACGGGGGCCTCGTACAAGGCAATAAGTGTGATGGATGCACCCGGAACACACCTTATGTAATGTTGATATTTTGTGTAGAATAAATACAGTGTTTCAGAAGCAGGCAGGTCATCCATCCTGTCTCCTGAATCAACTCGATTGGCTTTTTATTGCATATTCATTCTTTTCTAATGGTTGATTTCTTGATCGACAGACTTTATATTGGATTATAGAGAAGACATGTAGAGAATATGTACAAATGTTACACCCATACCTTTCAGTTTCACACTCATCCTTAAAGGCAATTTAGAGTCTCCATTCATCCAGAACATGCATGTTCTGTGGGAACTTTGAGAGGAAGAACTGAAGGAGCCTCATGTGGGAGAACCTGCAGACTCGTTCCAACCGGGATTCGAACCGGGGTCCGTCTTGCAGCGAGGCATCAGTGCAAACCGCCTGGGCACCGTGTCTCCAGCTACAATGCGCCGAATGTGCGAGATAAAGCAAAAGAGATGTTCTGTTATTTTTCACTCACTGGCAGATCTCCACACTCCACTGCCTCGCTCAAAGTGTTGTATGCTTGCATGTGTGTGTGTGCATGTGTGTGTGTGTGTGCCAGTGTCTTGCAGCCCCCTCTCAGAGCAGATCACATCTGCAGCCAGCAGTAAAAACCCCTCCAGACTCCAGACTGCCTGGGTAAAGTCGGGAGTCTGGAGCTGGGTTCGGTCGGGGGGAAATCCTCCCTGGTGATTCCCGGCTCTCTTTGTGTCTCCTCTCTGCAGCCTGTCTCCCGGCATTCCCAACACCCCTCTGTCTCTCTCTCTCTCAGCTGCTCTCTCTGTTCGATTTGCTCCTTTAACCTCTTACCTTCCTTCCTTCCTCTGGGCGTTCCCTCCCCCACCTCCTCCTCCTCCTCCTCCTCCTCCTCTCTCAGCCGTTTAGCAGAAGCCGGTTAAATCTTCCTCGAGCCTCCATGTAACAGCAGGTGGTGCCTCGTGTTCACGTTCGTTCGTCCTGTGTGGAAGAACGAGAAATAAAACGGCGCTAATGTGGGAAACGAACGATTTCAGAGAGAAGTCAGATTAGAGGAGAGTGTTTCCGTCTGGGTTTTCTGGCCTGGCCGAGCTTCTGTTTTTCTTTGTCTCCTCGTCTTTCCTGCGTTTGTTTTCCTAGCTTCTCCTGCAGCACATGGAGCCCACATGTTGTGCTGATCTGTCTTTGTGTCAGACCTGTCTGAGTGTGTGTGTGTGAGTATATGAGTGTGTGTGTATGTGTGTGTGTGTATGAGTGTGTGAGCGAGTGTATATGAGTGTATGTGTGTGACTAACAGACAGCTTTGTGTGCATTTGAGTTCATTAATAATGGCATGGTTATCTCTCATTGCTTTTATTACAATGTGTGTGTGTGTGTATGTGTGTGTGTGTGTGTGGGTGGGTGGGTGGGTGTGTGTGTCCTATTCTGCTAGTGTTTCACTCTCAGCTTTTGTGTCTGCACTGTTTTGTCTGTCTAGTTGTGTAGTGTCTGAGTTTGCGTGTGTGTGTGTGTCAGTCTGAGTGTGTGTGTGTCAGTCTGAGTGTGTGTGTGTGTTTCAGTCGGAGCAGTGTGTATGTGTGTGTGTGACTAACAGCCTTTTGAGATCTGCTGTATAAGCATGTGTGTGTGTGTGTGTGTGTGCATTTGAGTTCATTACCAATTACATGTTCATTTTCCATTGCTTTATTTCGAGCTTCTAGCACAATACCAGTGTGTGTGTGTGTGTGTGTGTGTGTGTGTGTGTGTGTGTGTGTGTGTATGTGTGTGCATGCATGTGTGTGTGTGTGTGTGTTTTGTGTGGACTTTGTCCCCCTCTTCTGCTTGAGTACTACTCTCAGCTTTTATGTGTTGTTGTGTCTGCACAGTTTTGCCTGTATAGTAGTTGTACATTCTGTGTGTGTGTGTGTGTGTGTGTGTATGTGTGTGTGTGTGTGCGATGCACACTGCTGACAGTAAGTCTGTCTGTCACCTCCAGTCTCTATCTCACACACGCAGGCTCTCCTACTCAGGACTAAATCCTCTCTCCCTCTCTCTCTCTCACACACACACACACACACACACACACTCATCTGAACACACACACACTCATCATCCAGCTCAGACTTATTATTATAAATGCCCATTTTGTAATTCTTTAATCCATGTGTATGTGTGTGTGTGTGTGTGAGGTAGGTGTGTGTGTCAGACAGGAAGAGGGAGAAAAAACCAGCACTGGGGCTGATGTGACACACAAATGTGCTCACGCAGCATCGTGTGTGTGTGTGTATGTGTGTGTGTGTGTGTGTGTAGGAGTAGGGGGCAGTTGGGCAGGTGCAGAGACAGCTGGTGTGGGCAACTCTGACTGGGGGGGGCGAGAGCGAGGGAGAGATTCCTAGAGAATGACATGAGTGTAGGGTAGCTGCAAAAAGGGGGTGTTTGGTACAAGTGTGTGTGTGTGTGTGTGTGTGTGTGTGTGTGTGTGTGTGTGTGCTGCCAGTGGTGGACCGCTTTGATAGCACACACTGAGCCAGTGTGTTTAAGTGAGACAGATGGAGAAAGAGAGGGAGACGATTAAAGCACCTCTCACGGAGCGACAGAGTAATCGAGGGGGGAGAAGAGAAGAATTGATCGGCCCGAGGAGGAGGAAGAGGGAGGAGGAGGAGGAGGAGAGAAAGAGATGAAGAAGGAGACCACGACGAACTCCACGCGAACTCTCGCTTTTATCTTTTAATTCAGCCTCAGACGGGCAGGGGGGGGAAGAGCTCTTATCTGGAATCAAAAGAATGAATTAAAATCTTGTTTTGAGTCGATGTCGAAGGTCTGAAACTTTGATTTTGTTGTCGTTTTTTTACATTTTACTTTGTTTCCTTATAGTTTCATCTCCAGCTTGTTTCAAATTAGTTTGTTCGTAGATTGAACCGATGATTATTCAAGGGTTTGAGATGATCAAAAAACTAAAATCTCACTATCAGAGCAGCCTGTTAGCTACTATTCATTGCTTTTTATGAGGCAAACACAGGTTTTACACAGAAAAGTACAAAAGGAAAAGTCACAGAAATAGATACCTCTGTATCCTTAATGGTTGATCATGGGTTTATTCTGAAGAAAACACTGAAGAATTGAAAGGTCGTTTCTATCTATCCATCTATCGTTTCATATTATATTAGTTGTTTTAAAGTATATATGAAGGCCTGGCCTGTATATGATGCTTTATAGGGGTATATTTAGTGAACACACTCCTTGTAGCTGTAGAAATAAGTTGTATAGTGAGAAATTCCATAAAGTGTGAGCACTTCAAGGTCATTTTGATTCCGATTTCAGCTCTAATCCGAGTCATTTTTACTCCAAAATTGAGTCGTTTCCATAAAACTCTCTCAAAAAAAAACAACAAAACTTTGAACTATTTCAGTGTTTCTCACTGTTCTTGGGTGGAAACAATCGGCAGAGTCACATTCCCAGCAGTGACCTCGGTCCCCCACCCACCCACCTCGCCACCCGGCGGCTGCTTCACTGTCCTCCCCACAGTGTAGGATTTTTGACCTTCAGTGTGAAGCCGCTTCTGCCGGTTTGCATCCTGCAGTTTCTGCTGCCAAACACGTGCTCCGTTTTGCTTTTTTCCTCCTGGTTGTAGGAGAAAAAAAGGCCTCGGTCTCTCTTTGTGTCCCTCTGGAAACACGCATGGCTGGAGGAGGGGAGGAGGGACGCCCTCTAGTGTCCGGACCGGGACACAGCCAGGCGACCGCATAACATAAACATAGGAACTAAGAATAGAAGGGCTGACGAGCACTCTTTTCTTTCTTTTCCACGTGTCCATTAAAAGACACACACACACCAGAACGTGTCCAAGTGTGTGTCCTATGAGTAGTTTTATCCAACTAGACAACTTCCTGCTAATGAACCCTGTGCTCTCTCTCTCTCTCTCTCTCTCTCTCTCCCTCTCTCTCTCTTCAGGAGGAAGCTATTCCAGAGCTGGAGATTGACGTGGACGAGTTGCTGGACATGCCCAGTGACGTAGAGCGGGCGGCCAGGGTCAAGGTAGGACACACACACACACACACGCACACACACACACACACACACACACACACACACACACGCACACACAGATACAGTAGTTGCTCTAAGTGCTTGAATTCTAATATGATCGTTTCTAGGTTTGCTTGTGCTATTACTAGAATAGTTTATAGCATAATATCACCTTTTATTGCCATAAAAAAGTAAGTATTTTAAGAATGTATTTTCTGTACTGTGACTGTACTGTATGTTTGCACTGTCAGGAAATCTTCCTCAGTATGTTTTTAAGAAAAAAAAGGTCAAAATCAGCTGATCTCAGCTTTCTAAGATGCCTCAAATTTCAATATTCTCTCATTTCTTTCATCATTTATGACAGAAAACGTAATATTTTTGAGGTACAGACAAAACAAGTTATTGTATGATTTCATGGTCCAAACTACATCAGTTCATTGAGGAAACAACTGGCTGCTGTCTGGGGCTGGAAAACCTTGAAAGTGGACCTTGAAAAGTGCTTGAATTTGATCTCCTTCAACTGTCTGATCTGAGCATTCGTAGTCTTAATCTATCAGGTGTTTTTTCAGCTTTGTATGTTGTCCCATTTGCTTTTCATTGCTAATCTATTGTGTGTGTGTCTTTGTGCCTCCAGGACCTCCTGGTCGACTGTTTCAAGCCCACTGAGGTGAGTCCATCTCCTCCCCCCGACTCTTCGTCCTCCATTTTTGCAGTTTTCTGTAGTTTCTGAATCCCCTCGTCTCCCTCCTGTCTCCCCCCCGTAGGACTTCATCTCAGAGCTGCTCGACAAGATCCGAGGGATGCAGAAGCTCTCCACGCCTCAGAAGAAATGATGCCGTCCCCGCTCTTCCTCCCCCTCCTCCTCCTCCTCCTCAGCCGCCACCTCTCGTCTTCCTCTTCATTTTGACGTCAGTCAGAGATATCATTCCCTTTCTTTTCCCGCCCCTCTCATCTCTTTCTATCTTTCACCCGAGCCCTATAAATCGCTTTTTGTTTCCGTTTATTTCCGTCTTTCGTCTTTCTTTCTTTTTTCCACGAGAAGTACTGAGACCCGTTGGTCTCAGTCCAGACGCTCCCTTCCCTCTCCTCTCTTTTATTTCCCTCTCCCGCTCCTCCTTCATCCTTTGTTTGGCTTCACTCCTCTTCATCAAGCTGCCCTTCTTCTTCCTGCCCTCCCCTCCACCCCCTCCACCCCCTCCACCCTTCCTCCTTCATTCCCTCCCATCTGTCTGAAGAGGAAGAGGAGAGGAGCCCCGTAATTACCCGGAGAGGGGAGAAGGAACGAGGATGAGGCACGGAACGAGAAACAAGGAGCAGGAGGAGGCGGCCAATCAGCTCGGAGCAGGGCCCCGTCTCCACCAATGAGAATCCTTATTTTGTTATTCGTGAGGGGTACAAAAGTTGTAACCGGTCCAGCCTGCGACTCTTTTTGATATCTTCTAGTTCCGTTTCAAGGGCACGTGGGGAATGTTCGCTTTAGCTTTTTAATCTTTTTTA
Organism: Karalla daura; assembly: GCA_029224185.1. Taxonomy (NCBI): domain Eukaryota; kingdom Metazoa; phylum Chordata; class Actinopteri; order Chaetodontiformes; family Leiognathidae; genus Karalla; species Karalla daura. Next base: position 13,070,195 of record CM055210.1, on the reverse strand, counting down.
ATGTGAGGGGTTAGTGTGCGTGTGAAACTCTTTCCCTCCTCCTCCTCCTCCTCCTCCTCCTCCTCTTCCTCCTCCCTTTATAATCAGAGGCATTTGCTACAGTGGTGCATTTAAAAAAAAAAACAGTCTTTTTATGATTGTGTGATTGTGTGTACGCGTGTCGGGAAAAAAAAAAAAACAACAAAAAAAAACTCTGCACTATGTCATTTTGAGGAAGAGAATCCGAAAAAACCCTCTGACCGCATGGAAGAACGCGTGGTTGTGTGACAAAAAAGAAATGAAAGACAGAAAAAAGGAGGGAGGAAGAGAAGCTCTGATCCCTGGTGGAAGTCGCCGGCTGGCTGCGGTGGTGGTGGTGGTCATACTCGTCTTAGAATAAAAGTCTTCCCTCGAGGCTAGAGTAGAAGTAGGCTCTCTTAGGTCGGGTGTGCAGGAATAGAAGGTTTAAAAAAAAAAGATAGAAAGAAAAGGAACAAAAAAAGAGCTAAGTATGTCTTTGCTTCCTGTGGGGAGTGGCCGGGGATGGTCCTACACACCCCCTCTCCTCCTCCATCCCTCACCCTCCACCCCCCCTCGCCTCCCCCCGGCCTCGGTGTGTGTTTTATCGAAGCTACGTACGTACGTCGGTTGCTACATAATGTACAGCAACATTTACCATGGTAGGAGTGTGTCTCTGGCCTGTATATTCTGCTGTTCTGTACCAGAAATTTTTAGTTTTAGCAGTTTTAGGACTGGTTCCTTTGATTTTTAAGATCTTTTTTTGTTTTTCGGTGGGGGGGGGGGGGGGGGGGGGGGGGGTTTGGATGCTTTTTTTTGTCTCTCTCTCTCTCTCTCACACACACACACACACATACACACATATATACAGACACTGATAGTCGATAGTCGAGGGGTATCCTGAACTCAGCTGCCTTGTTTTTCTTCATGTCTTTTAATCCCCCCTCCCTCCTCTCTCCCTCTCTTTCTTAAACCTCCTATCTGATTGAGTGTGTGTCGGTTCAGAGCTGTCACACAAGTGTGTGTGTGTGTGTGTGAGTGTGCGTGTGTGAGTGTGTGTGTGTGTGTGTGGAGCATGAATGTCAGCCCACCAATGAGACGTCTCCGAGGGAGGGAGGTCGCTGTTTGTCACTGAAGCTGTCTCACCCATCTTTTTCCCTCCCTTTCTCCCTCTCCATCTCACACACACACACACACACACACACACACACACCTTCAGGGCGGAGGGAACGGAAACGCATTAGAAAACACAGCTGCCTCACACACACACAGATGTGCGTGCACACACACACACACACACATGGGGAGATCCATAGCTGTCAAAAGATGCGTTTTCTCGCTTGTGTGTCTCTGCCAATCATCTCCGAGAACAAGCCATCTGTTACCCATCCTGAGCCAATCAGATTAGAGGCCCGAAAGCCCGTCGGCCAATCAGAGGGGGGCGCTGACGCTTTGCCGCGTTTCCTGCGGCCAATTGTCCACACCTGCAGTGACAGCAGACCTCCACTGTCGGTTTCTGTCTTTCTCAGCGCCAACACACACACACACACAGAGTTACACACACACACACAGAGTCACACACACACATATGCACATTGGCCCATTTCCATCTTTGCTGCTCTGTCATTTCTCCCTGGCATCCCACCCCTTGCTTCCCATCCTCCCATCCAATTTCCATCCTTCTGTCCTCCCTCTCTCCTCTTTCCTTTCCTCGTTTGTTTGTTTTTTTTTGTTTGTTTTTTTTAAGCAAAAAAACAGATGTTGCCTTAGGTATTATTTATGTTACACAAACCAAATAAACGGGAGACATTCATTTTTTTAAAAAGAGAGGTAACGCAAACCGCAGAACTTCGCTCAGTTTCTGTTACCTTTTATTGTTGTTTTTCGACAGATAATGAGATTCTGTTGGGGTTTTGTTTGTTTGTTTGTTTTTTTAGAAGTGAGTGTTTAATACTTAGGCCTTGATACAGTGATTTTATTTAGATAAAATGATGTTCTTTACATTCACCATTTGAATACTGGTCTGTTTCTATTGTGATCATGACACTTCTTGATGCCGGGCCTTGGATTAACATGTAGTTGGACAAGAAATCCATTCAGATACACTTTGGCACGATTGCTTTTTGCCTTCCTGGTGTGATTTTTCTTTTTTTTTCTTCTTCTTCTTCTGCAGACATTGTGATCTGTCTATTCGGATTGTACAAGGCAAGCTCAATTAGTAACTGAGTGGATTTTCCATTTCTAAATCCGGGCTTGGATTATACCTTCTTAGACTGTTATTGAGAAGTCTGTTTTTTTACTGTTGGAGAAAATTGCAAAAAAAAAAAAAAGAAATAATAAAAAAAAATCTATATATACTGATTATTATCATTGAGGCTAAATACAAGAGCTAAAACCATCTTCCACTGGAAGTTGTTTTGGACAATGATTGATCAAACCAACAAATGTAGCAATACCAACAACAGGTCTTGTTTTTGCCCAATTTTGTTACACTTTTATGCAACTTTAATAAAAACATGTGAAATTGACATTGTGTTTCTTTGTTCAATGTGTTTGTCCTGCCTCAGAGACCTTCATAGAGAAATTGCGTGACTCAAAGCAAATGAGGGGCTTTTTATCACTAAATAAGCCATGTCTTCAGCCGAAATGCACATAATGCGACAATACAATCCAGACATTATACTGCTGCATCCACCTGTAGGTTTCCAGCATGCCAAAATGTCTGCCATGAAAAAGGCCCATTGTCCAAGTGATATGAATTCCACCATTGTGATGTGCATGGCCATGTATAGGCTCTCCATTGTTTCAGTGCCACCTACTGTTAAACTGCAGCACAACCGCTGTGTGAGGTAATAGTGGATCTGTGTCTTTTCTTCGTTTCAGGGCTGTTCAAGCAAATCCCCTTAATACCAGGACCGTTATGGCTCCATCGCATTGTGTTGGGGAAGAGCTGTACCATTGTGCTGATTGTCTTCTAAATGATTTATTACCCTACTATAATACATTTTAATCAGCATACTGCAAGACTGAGGTAGAATCAGAGTTGCAATCAAGTACAATAAACCAAAATAGAATGTAATAAAAAAAAACGTCTTACCTGTTACTACAATAAATCCAACTGCATTACCGTTAAGTATCATAATATACTGTATCATATTAATATATTTCATGTAATAGTATATTGTATCATAACATATGATAATAGATCATCCTTTATTATGCTCATAGTGGAGATATTTGATGTTTTTTTATGAAATCATAAAGTACGTACACTTTACTAGAGTAGAATCAATTGTATGACTATTACGTATTACATACACGGTAAAATACACAATAGGTAAATACACTTCATATCGATTTATGAACACATTACATTTTATGTATAATATTATACTGTATTGTTGAAAGGGGATATACGCGGTATTTCTCTACTGTACAGTCTATTGGTTTATCCTGAAGGCTTCCAGCAGTAAACCGCTCTGTGATTGGCTCAGCCGCTGAGCTCCAGGGCTGTGATTGGACGAGCCACGCCGGAGAGATCCTCTCTCCCATTGGTCCGTCTGACGGCAGCTCTCGTCGCTGATTGGCCGAAGCTCCGGGGTAGTAGAGTCCGGCAAACTGTCGAAGTGAGGACCGAAGTGAAGAGGAAGTACTTTTTAAAAAGATGGAAATATAACAAAATCCAGCCTGAGCAGCCGAGGAGAGGGAGAAGGTGAGAAGCTTCTTCGGTCTCAGTTTTATCGCCGTGCTCTCTGTTAACAAATAACGTAACGTTGCGAGTTAATCCGTGTACAGTATGGAGACAGGGCAATGGCGATGCTTCAGTGTACTTATTATCACTTAGACGCTGCTATACTCTTCACTCGTATCGCATTTTATACGTTCATATCTAGTAATAAGTGGCATATGACATTGTGATGAGCAGGCAGTCCTCTCTCCCTCTGTGTGTGTGTGTTAGCTAGTGTTGCACTTGACTTCACTGTACTCGCTTTGTCGCCGATCTGATATAAATAAACGAAAACCACCGTCGATTACGCAGTTAATAGCTTTCTTTATTCGCAAACACAACATTACGTGCTCCAGAGTCGGTTCGGATGGCTTATTGTGGTGTAAATATCGCCGTTGAGCCCCGCAACGTTATGACATTATCCGTCAAGGTAACTGAATTAAGACCGGAAGTGTCAAAATAAAAGCATCGTCATCAAACACAGACAGATGTTGTAGGTAATAAACTGTTTATTGTGTGTTGGTAGCTGTGTCACTTAGAATGACTTTGGTAATCACTGTGACATAAGTTAATAAATCGATTAATTTTGATTAATTCGATATTTTTTTCGTGGAAAGAAATGGTGAATAGCCGGTGTGAGTTGTGGTGTTTGTGTGTAACTTGACAGCACCACACGGTACAGTAGCTCCGTGTCCCGCAGGTTTTTACACTGTTGCTCGATCCAGATCCCTTTATTTATACACAGCATTGTGCAGTTCTCTGCTAAACCGCAGGAACATGTGGAATAAAATCCCTGTTTGGTGCTTTACTGTTATCGTAAGGCACATACAGCGCTGCTATTACATCAATAAACATCAATCACGACAGGTGTGATTTATGTAAGACTGCTGCGTGGTGTTAAATGGGCACTGAGGATAGAATGGAAAGGGAGAGATGTCAGGATTTGGTGAATAAATAACCAAATGATAAAAAATACTGTTTGAAATTTGTTGGACTTTTTCCATCCTACGTGAATCTAATAATATTTCATTTTTAAACTTAGAGTGAAAAACCATGATTTATGGCAGGTCCAAAACAGTCTTTACGTTGTCATTCATGAATACATTTATGACAATGAAAGGACTGAAAAGGGGCAAATGTGACGTAGATTATAGAGCTTCATAGTCTATTAATCTTGATCATTCTGTCAATTAATCCAGTACTTATTTGATCTATAATATGTTTGGAAAATGCTGATATATCACTTTAAGCCACTTGAAGCTTCAAATACTTTCTTTCTCTTCCACATGTAGTAACTATGTGTGTTCCTCAGCCAGCCATGCCTGCCCAGCCTCCAGTCCGGGAGCCGGAGGAGGAGATGGAGGTAGAAGGAGAGTCACAGCTCCCTGAGGCCAACGGAGAGGTGGAGCAGACCAGAGAGAACAACGAACGAGGCGGAGGAGGAGGAGGAGCAGGAGAGGAGACGATGGAGGAGAGCACAGAGGAGCGGGACAGCGACCTGGATGAGAGTGAGGAGGAGGAAGAGGAGGAGGAAGAAGAGGAGAGCTCAGGTAGTACAAGTCGCCTGGTTTGGTTCGTACTGTAGGTAAAGAGACGTGAAGATGGTTTTTCACCGTTTCTGCGTCTTTGGTTCATGAAGAGATGGACGATGAAGACTGCGAGCGGAGGAGAGGAGAGTGCCTGGACGAGATGCTGGATCTGGAGCGACAGTTCCAGGAGCTGAAGGAGAAGTAAGATGTGAAACTAAAGCGTCTTGGAAACGAAGGAAGGATGGAGGGAAGAAAGGGAGGGTGGAGCTGACAGTGTCTGGGTGGTGCTTGCAGGCTGTTCCGGGAGCGGCTCAACCAGGTGAAGGTGAAACTGGACGAGGTGCTGACGGGGAAAGCTGGAGAGTACAGAGAACCTCTGGCTGCACTACAGAACAGCATGCAGATACGGACACAGGTGGCAGGTGAGTGAAGGGGGATGATGACAGGCTTCCACCTGTGTTAGAAACTCTTATACACCTATACACCTATGCCTATTCAGATAGTAATATTCATACAGATAATAATAATATATCCATATATAAATAAATCCTTTGAATAACACATAGAGGTGTCCTATACAATACATATAAGGAGTTCAAGTGAAAATATGAAAAATATTTATGTTTATGTATCATTTTTATTTTTTTTATGTTTTCGTATTGCATGTTTAATACCAATTTTGCGCCATCAAGTATTTGCAACTGTTCTATTTGTGGAAAAAAACAACTTAAAACACCTGTTTGTATTTAACACTGTGTGTGTATGTGTGTGTGTGTGTGTGTGTGTGTGTGTGTGTGTGTGTGTGTGTGTGCAGGAGTGTACAGAGAGCTGTGTCTGCAGGTGATCAAACACAAGCACGAGTGTGAGCTACAAGGTGCCAAGCAGCACCTGGAGGTAACATACACACACACACACACACACACACACACACACACACACACACACACACACACACCCATGCTACATATACAAGACACAGACAGGAAGTTAAATCTGTGTGTGTGTGTGTGTGTGTGTGGCAGAGTGAGAGGACACTGCTGTTTGACGCGATGAAGTCAGAACTACTGGAGAAGATCAGACGACTGGAGGAGGACAGACAGAACATCGACCTGACCTCAGGTAGGAGAGAAAAGGATGGAGACGTGGCATGCTTATTCCCTCAGAAATGTTGCGTGAGGAGTTCTCAGAGTATGAGCTGACGTTGTCCACTTTGTCTTTCCAGAGTGGAGCGACGAGATGAGGAGCAAGAAGTGTAAGAGGAAGAACCTGCTGGGCCGCGAGAGGAAAAAGAAAGTAGCCCTGGTTTCAGGTAAAACCTCTCACCCCGTTTTCTCACTCGATTCATCATTTTTGTTGTTTTTATTTTTCCTTCACCGTCTCATCATCGTCTCTTCTCTGTCTCACAGGGCCTTTCATCGTCTACATGCTGAGAGACATCGACATCCTCGAGGACTGGACCGCCATCAAGAAGGTGATCCATAATCAGCATTTATGACTAGATCTGAATATTTAGGAATATACCGATTAGTTTTAGCTCATTCCTGTCTGTGTTTGTGTGTTTTCAGGCAAAAGCAGCACTGTCGCCTCTAAAGAAGAAAGTCGAGAGTGAGTTTTTGTCTAAACATACTTATGAAGAGCAGATGTTTTGTGGATTCGTCTCCTATAAAACCCTCTCTGTCTCTCTGTCTTTCAGAGCGGTGATAGTGGGAGCATCTCGTGGACGACCAGCAGCAAAGAAACCAAACTGAAAACACACACAGACTCACACACACACACACACACACATTCCCAGAGTCGTTGAAAATAATCGAAACCAATTCGACATCAAACACGTAAAACCTGAAACTGCCAAATCTGACCACTAGGTGTCTTGGTTGAGTTGAACATAGAGGAGCTAGGAGTAACTAAGGACCCTTCTGTTATCCTGCCTTTGGCTTTGGAATGATTAATAACAGTTACCTGAAAGCTTTTACTGCTCGTATTGTAAAACTCGGACCCAGAAGTTGATCTAATTCTACCCTCGAGCCCACCACCTTGCAACCAACCTCCAGCCCGACTGCTTGTTTGTTATCTGTTGCTATTTAAAATAAGTTCTTAATGATATGACAACCATGTATTTATAGAATGATTTATAATGGTGATTAAATTTTAATCTTTTGTGACACAAAGTTTCGGCTCCTCTGTCATTCATTCATACGTATCTTAACATTTAGCGGGGCACAACTAAACGTATGTGGAGTTTCTAATGGTTCAAATGAAGAAAAAACACATTTTGAGTGTGTTCGTATAGTGTTTATTTGACATGACAAGACACAAAAAACGGGCACATAGCAGCAAAAACAAAGAGGAACAAGACAAGTACTGATTAAATCTACACTTCCACACCCTTCTTCTTCTTCTTCTTCTTCTTTAGAAACATAACTTCTAACACCATCGACATGTCCTGCACTACCTGCAGTGATCTCCTCCAGGTTCAAAACTGCTCAACATGTGTGCGTGTGTTGTTTTGTAATCATTATTATTATTATTTGTAGTTGTTTTTGTTTGGCTGGGCTGGGCTGGGCTGGGCTGGGTCGGGCCCAGCGGCCTCACAGCTGCTTGCTGAGTTTGCGCGCCTGCCTCTCGCGGGCCTCGAAGGCGGCCTTGGTGTCGAGCAGCTCGTCCAGCTGCCGGCGGATGCGCGCCATGTCGAGCTGCGAGGCCTCGCACTGCTCGCGCAGCGCGGCCGACTCCACGCGGAGCTGCGTGGCCGCCAGGGACAGCTGCTCGCTGCGCTCCCGGCACTGCAGCTGCATCCTCTTGGCGTCGTTGAGCAGCGACTCCACGCTCACCGCCACAGACTCGCACTGGCTGTTGGACATGTTCTAGGAGCGCAGAGAGCAGAGGAGGAGAGGTCAAAAGGTTTCCAAAAGCGACGTCTGCATTCTCGTTTTCGTGTTCCTCCGCTAGTAGCTAGCTAGCTCCACTCAACGCATTCTCGTAAGCAAAGAATTTTAGATTTGTTTATAGATTTGACGGCTAAGCGACATATCAGTCCGCCATCTTGAAACAGGGTTAACAGCTGCCAGTGTGTTTTCCCTGCGAGCCAGCACCATGGGTGTATTATAAGACCTGCATAGGGTGATATCCAATGTTACCCAGTGGCCAACCCTGGTATTGCAACATAAATCTCACTGGACCCCAAAGAGCATTTTCCCCATAGACGGCAATAGTAAAGGGGACAGCTGTAAAAATGCTGCAGACATAGCTAATTACTAATATTTGTATTGCATATTTTTAATTTATGGACTTTCTATGTCTCAAAAAAGGCAAGCAGCATCCATAGGAAGGAATGGGCCGCCATGTTTGGTCCAGTATCCAGGTCTTATAATACATCTATGGCCAGCACAAGGACACAGAGACGGGCTTTTTGATACTTGTCGGCTACTGTAGTTGCAATACGTGTTTGAAAAAGTGACCTATTGAGTGATCTATTGGTTTGAATGCGATACACGATTCAAAAGTAAATCTCAAACACTGTCCCTTTAAAGGGGATGTTGAATATGCTAATATAGAAGCAATGGCGAGTTTGTTTCAGTAGCAAAAGAAGTAGATAAAGTCTCGTTACAATCTTATTTTTGGTGTGGGAAGATTACAGTCTCTTTCTGTGCAGATCAGTTTCATGCCTATCTGGCAACCACACATACGCTTTACACTGATTTGGTGTCTCATCTGCCACTGCCAGCAAATCATGTAACTTTACGTTACTTGTGAAACAACGCAGCTTTTTTTCCCCAGATTTCTGATTTTCTCATTAAGAATCAGACAAGGAATTAGCGTTTTTACAGGTTTGATTGACATAACAGTCCAGATCTCTTGTCTTTGTTTTAGTTATTATTTCAATATCGGAATGAGGGTGTGACATTATTGGATCTCTTTGGCCAAGAAAACACTCTCGTTATTCAAAAAAGCTGATCACTCTTAAGTTCCACTTTAAGGACTCTGCTCTGACTTGTCAATAAATAAGATGTCTGCGGCCGAAATCAGAATTACAAGTTCAAAGTTAGAAGTCAAGCACAGATTAACAAGTTTAAAAGAGGATGTTTGATCTGTGGACGACAAAATAGCTTAAAGAGGCTTATCATGGCTTAGCTCTGTCTACAGCATCCACGGCTCTTTGCTGTATTCCCCTTTTCTATTCATCTCCATACGTATTCTATTTATCTCTGTACACATGCTATCTGGAGATGCCTTACCATGGATGACAGAGTCAGATTTATCACAAGCCTCGTGGTCGTCTTTGGCGAGTCGAGTCGAAGATTGGCGGTCTCCAGAATGTTCACTCTTCGCCCTTAAAGCACTTCCTGATACACATTTGAACAGTCAAAGTAAAAAGACTCTAGTTACGATTCATCTAAAGCTTCAGATGCTGGGCAGGTGCTGATGGAAGTTTACTTACAGAACAAAAACGATGTCCACAAATGTCCACCTCTTCCTCTGTTTCTCGCTGCTCTTCGTCCACATCCAGCGCTCCCTCTCTAGTCCTGTGGCATGCTTACTTTCTCTCTCTCTCTCTCTCTCTCTCTCTCTCTCTCTCTCTGCCACATGGCTCAGGGAAGGTCAGGTAATCCCCAGATTAAACAATTAAGGCAAGAGAAAATGTCTCCTGTTGTAACCGCAGGCTGTTTTGATCTACCCGTCTCCAAAACAATTGACAAAATACTATTTGTAGACCTTGCAATCATCAAATGTTGGAAGATACAGCTTCTAACACACAACACTCATGCCTTTTCAGAAATCTGTCTGATACAAATGAGATTTACCTGACACACCAGTAGGGGGAGACACAGTTCATCGTATCACATTTTCCTCGTCTCAAAACCCCTCTGAAACATTTGACAGTAATCAGACCCGGCGCAGGGTTATTTGGTGCATTGGTTTCAAAAGGAGAAGAAAAAAATCACAAAATCTCATTTCAGACAGAAATATCCACTCTCAGTCTCTAGAGGGCCATTGGCTCCTGCACCTCAGGCTGAATTTACTCAGACTTGTAATTACCGAAATGGTAAAGTGAGTGGAAGTGGAAGTGAGAAGAAAATAAAGGTTAAATTTATTTATTGCTCATTTCTCGTTTTTGATCCAAAGCAACATCAAGAGACAGGTGCCCATCCTGTGAAATCAAACCATCCTGAGTAAAGATTAAAGACAGTGTAAAAGCGTTTCAAAGAGTTTAGTAACTTGGGACATTCAGAGAGTGAGACGGGCCCAGGAGTGATGCTGCTGAAAACCGGTTCCGGCTCCGGAACAAGGGGCCCGCATTTTCTCACATACCAAAATCTCAAGATGTGACGAGGTGGCCGAGTGGTTAAGGCGATGGACTGCTAATCCATTGTGCTCTGCACGCGTGGGTTCGAATCCCATCCTCGTCGAGAGAAATCATTATGTAAGTCTCATGTCCAATCTTGCCCAGGAGCTGTGTGAGAAAAATCACGTTTGGCATCCACAAATGCTTTCACAGAGTGAAATCTCTGAGGGCACTGAGATAAGTAGTTCCTAAGCTTTTCACAATTTGAGGCTCACTTAACATTTATGTCTCAAAAAAGACGGCAATACATGGAGTCTACGCACTGGAACCGGCTCCCGAGCATGGTGCCGGGTTTTCTCACATACCCATGAAGAAAACTTGACGAGGTGGCCGAGTGGTTAAGGCGATGGACTGCTAATCCATTGTGCTCTGCACGCGTGGGTTCGAATCCCATCCTCGTCGAGAAACATGTTTGTATGCTATCCCTGTCCAATCAAAACTGGCAGAGATCTTGTATTTGGTCTCCGGAACATACAAAATGAAATCTCCATAGGCACTGAGATGAGTAGTTTCAAAGTTTTTTACAATTTGAGACTCACATATCAGAGACTGAATGTTTATGTCTAAAAAGAACGCCAAAGAGCATACGTGGAGTCTACAGTCTAAAGCTGGCTCCGGTCCAAAGGTGCCGCGTTTTCTGACATACCGACACATGACGTAGGGACGAGGTGGCCGAGTGGTTAAGGCGATGGACTGCTAATCCATTGTGCTCTGCACGCGTGGGTTCGAATCCCATCCTCGTCGTTCTACTTGTTTGTAAGCTATCTCTGTCCGATCAAAACTGGCAGAGATCTTGTATTTGGTCTCCAGAACATACAAAGTGAAACCTCTGAGGGCACTGAGATGAATAGTTTCAAAGCTTTTTACAATTTGAGACTCACTTGTCAGAGACTGAATGTCTATGTCAACAAAAGAACGCCAAAGAACATACGTGAAGTCTACAGTCTGAAACCGGCTCCGGTCCAAAGGTGCCGCGTTTTCTGACATACCGAGACATGAAATAGGGACGAGGTGGCCGAGTGGTTAAGGCGATGGACTGCTAATCCATTGTGCTCTGCACGCGTGGGTTCGAATCCCATCCTCGTCGAGAGAAATCATTATGTAAGTCTCATGTCCAATCTTGCCCAGGAGCTATGTGAGAAAAATCACGTTTGGCATCCACAAATGCTTTCACAGAGTGAAATCTCTGAGGGCACTGAGATAAGTAGTTCCTAAGCTTTTCACAATTTGAGGCTCACTTAACATTTATGTCTCAAAAAAGACGGCAATACACGGAGTCTACGCACTGGAACCGGCTCCCGAGCATGGTGCCGGGTTTTCTCACATACCCATGAAGAAAACTTGACGAGGTGGCCGAGTGGTTAAGGCGATGGACTGCTAATCCATTGTGCTCTGCACGCGTGGGTTCGAATCCCATCCTCGTCGAGAAACATGTTTGTATGCTATCCCTGTCCAATCAAAACTGGCAGAGATCTTGTATTTGGTCTCCGGAACATACAAAATGAAATCTCCATAGGCACTGAGATGAGTAGTTTCAAAGTTTTTTACAATTTGAGACTCACATATCAGAGACTGAATGTTTATGTCTAAAAAGAACGCCAAAGAGCATACGTGGAGTCTACAGTCTAAAGCTGGCTCCGGTCCAAAGGTGCCGCGTTTTCTGACATACCGACACATGACGTAGGGACGAGGTGGCCGAGTGGTTAAGGCGATGGACTGCTAATCCATTGTGCTCTGCACGCGTGGGTTCGAATCCCATCCTCGTCGAGCTACATGTTTGTAAGCTATCTCTGTCCGATCAAAACTGGCAGAGATCTTGTATTTGGTCTCCAGAACATACAAAGTGAAACCTCTGAGGGCACTGAGATGAATAGTTTCAAAGCTTTTTACAATTTGAGACTCACTTGTCAGAGACTGAATGTCTATGTCAACAAAAGAACGCCAAAGAACATACGTGAAGTCTACAGTCTGAAACCGGCTCCGGTCCAAAGGTGCCGCGTTTTCTGACATACCGAGACATGAAATAGGGACGAGGTGGCCGAGTGGTTAAGGCGATGGACTGCTAATCCATTGTGCTCTGCACGCGTGGGTTCGAATCCCATCCTCGTCGAGGACCCGCTTCTATTTGTAATCGAAGCCGACAGTTGTTATCTGCAGTGAGGTAACCGAGATGAGTTCAAGAGTTCATAGTTCGTTCTTAAAAGGAATTTGTTGAATACGTAAGGCATATTGCAATTCGAAACCTCATCTGTCAATGTGCCATACAAAGTTAAGTACCCCTAGTGAGGATTATATATGTCATTCTACAAATAAAACTTCATGAGAATAGTTGGATTTTACATGGTTTACATTTATTTGTTTTTTGATTTTGAGATTGGATCTTCACAAAAAAGAGGAGACAAATGAAATAATTTGTCATAAATTAAAGTTAAGGACAGCCTTTTTGAGGTCATAAATAAAATCTGAGATTTACGGACTCAGACCTGTTTGGAAGGATTCCTGCCGGGTTTTTAGATTTACCGGCAGCCAATCACAAGACAAATTGTCTCAGGGTCTAATTAAATAAAATAATTCAGTATAAATAAAAATTAAATCACCGGAACGGAATTTGCAAAGGGTATTTAACCAAATACAATATTAGGGGACGAGTTAATAATTTTTCAAATTAAAGTGAAAACAACTGTGTTTAACAGGGAAAACTTCTGCCAGTTACTTAAAAAAATTACAAAAAAAATGAACACAGATAAGAAATACAAAAAAAAAAAAAAAACAACTGAATGCCTGAAATTAACATTCCCAGGTTCCTTAGTTATGTAAACAAAAGCCAACAGAAACGTTTTGTGGGCAAACAAATACACCTTATTGTGTAATCCAGTAGTCAGACATCTAAAATTACTTTGGCAAGTGAGAGCATGTGGGGAACAGGGTAAACGGAGATCGATCTTTGCCACAACACGCAATCGCGTTCCAACTGGATCGGGAACATTCCTGCCAGGTTTTCACATATACCGGCTGCAGGAACAGGACGAGGTGGCCGAGTGGTTAAGGCGATGGACTGCTAATCCATTGTGCTCTGCACGCGTGGGTTCGAATCCCATCCTCGTCGTAAGCTTATGTATTCGACCACCGTGACCCACCCCAGGGGGTTACTTTGCAGTTGAGGTGTCAGTGCAACCAATGACAAATAGGGAAGACTCTGAGAGTCCACCAGTATGAGATACATTTAGCTTATGAGAAGTTTATAACGGTTTTATGGAGCAACAGAATACCTGTAACATATTCTGTACTCTGTTTAATAACAATAGATCGAAGTGACCCAAGGGATTTAGAATATGTACTGGATTATTCTGGGTACTTTTTTACACTTGGATGGTAACCATCCAGACTATCGGGAGGATCGGGAGAATAGGACGGGCGGACAGATTGCGATGTGTCGCTATTAATCGGACCTGAACTTTACCCTCTTCCCACATCTACTCATTTTCACCTGACGGCGCTATTTTGCAGGTCGTCTGGGGCAGCTGTGCTCACTGCGGCCTGGCAGGACGGTTGAAAAATGGCTCCGTCTCTGCGGCCGTCACGCCCGGGTCCCCGAACAGCCCTCCCGCCGGCCCGCCGTAGCCGCCCACGATCAGCTTAGTGCCCGAGCCCTGACGCCTCTGGACGATCACCAGAGCCCCGATGATGATCCAGAAGAAGAAGTTGACCCACACCGCCGTCTGAGAGGAGGCCCAGGGTAGAGTCAGCAGGTGGCCAAACAAACAGGATCCATTTTACACTCTCTACACTGGCTCCCCAACACATTTAGGATGCTAGACTATGAGCTTCTTGATCAGTTCTTTGTACTTTCTTTTTTCTTATCTTCTTCCTTTTACGTCCTCTGTCTTTGTCTTTTTCCTCTGAAGCATTTTGTCAGTTTAACTTCTATAAAAGGTGGCATACCTTTTGCGATTTTAATCACCTGTAATCGATTTAGAAGCTTTAGATGCTCACTCAAACCTTGTTAAAAACCTCTTGGTTTCACTCTTTAAATCATGTCTTGACTTAGTATTCGAATTTGAGGAGCATTTGAGGTTTTCTGCTTGCACTTTATCTCATATTGAGCACAATGTGGATGAGAACATGAAAATCTTGCACTAGTTGTGTATTGTCATATCTGAGTCAGTCATTGAAGCTGAACAGCATAAAATCAAAGTTTTGCAAAACATAGCAAGTTTTTGGACTGGATAAAGAGCACTGACCTCGGCTTTGTATAGACTGGTGTAGAATCTTCCACCTTTAATGGGAATGGCCCATTGTTTGTTCTGCGCTTCCTCACATCTGGGGGGGGCACAGAAATCAACTTTTTGTTAGAAAGGGAAATTTCAACCCTTCTCTCATCAAGTGCAAATGACTTACAGCATTTATTTAAAGGTGATTACTGTTTAACACAGGTTAAAAGCAGAACAGCAACTGCAGTGGATGGAAGTAGGCCATAAAGATTGCATATAAAAAAAGAATTGCTTGCAATTGCATTTCAAGGTGCAAGGGTCACTGCTATCAATTTAGAACATGGAAGAAATGCAGATAGCGCACTCATGCAATTCACAAAACAAATGGTATGTAAATGAAGGCATAAACAAGAAATATAAATCAAGTTTCTTTGAGTGGGATGAGTCAGATTGAGTTCAGACGAATTCAATCTTTTATAGGTTGAGTTATTAGAAGCAGAAAAACCAGCGTGGTTGAATTGGCTTTTTCATCAAACACAGCACTGATGACATTTTGAAGAAAAAAGGAGAAGAGAGGGACACAGTCAAAGAAGTCCAGTCATGGGACCAGCGCAACATGATTATAGGCTCGAAAATAAATGCCATGCTTCTCCTTTCATGTGCCAGCGAAAGCAAAAAAATGACAAAACAGCTTCATTCGATGTTGATAAATGAGGCTGTGCAGAAGAAGAAACAAATCGAAAGGAGGACCTAAAAATGAAACTCTGGGTTTCAAATGTCTTCGCGGAGAGCTTATGTCTGTGCATGCCCAGGCTTGTGTGTGTATGGTACCTGGTAATGTTGGGAACGGCCTGTTTAACCGAGGTGCAGAGTGAGTCACGTCCGATCTTCAGCATGCAGCCCGTGATGAGCAGGAAGAACAGGAAGGCGCCGCATATCGCCATGATCAGGTTCATCCACAGGCGCTCCCTGCAGAGAGCAGAATAAACACAAAGGGCATGAGAACGGCCCCTCTGTGAGGCCGGGGAGAGGAAAAATAAAAGGAATTGAGTTTTATACCCTCGATGATGAGGAAACTGTGTCAGAACCACCTTGGACCTTGTGAACTTTGCATAACCTGGGTCCTCTTTTAGATCAGGGTCTTTTTTCCTGGATTTCTGTCACGTATTCTGATAATACAACTTCTGGGGTGCCACTCTTTGTATGTTTAAAACTATATACACACATCTTTCTTATCAGTTTGACTAACTGTGGCTATGTTTTGCAATATTTTTTGCACCTGACAGATCTTTGTGCATGCATCGATGTGTGAGGAGAGAACAGGACTACAAATTGCTATCAGTTTTAATACAGTATTGATTATGGGACCCTATTATAAGCAGTTACACCGCCTTTACACAGTTTTAATGTAATAGTAAGACCTGTCTGACACAGAGTAGTTTGGTTTGGCTTGGGGAAGTGTGGGAGCCCGTTCTCAGCATCGACAGCCACGTATCTCTGCCCTCACCTTCTGACATCCCCGTCAATGCAGAAGGTGTACAGCCAGTACAGGGACAGCGAGAAGCACACCACCGCGACCAACACGGATATGGCCGACACGAAATAACACAGCGAGGACGAGCTGGATGACTGCACTCCGATGGCGCTCGCCGATGCATTGTAGTTAACGAGTCCATACAACATACAGCGACCTCCAAAGTTACCCTGGAAGATACAGATACAGAGACAAAGAAATTTCTCAGAAATTTAATGAACTTTCCACCATCCATCACTGATGAGACTCATGCTTATATGCTCCAAGGTATAGTGGGATTAATGCCAATGTTTTTGAAGGTTCGAGGTTAGGTTTTTTTAAGTACCTAACAGATGTCCAGTCGCTTTTCTTTTTACTCATTCAAGACTACTACTATTACTACCTGAATCAGTGAGAAACTTCAAAGACATACCCACATTTCATTCCTTTGCACATATTATTCATAATCATATCCTTACAGCAAAGTAGATGAACCATGGTCACTGATGTTATTCTGATTTTCAGTAACTAATGATGCTCTTCAGTCTTCAAATTTATTAATGTCAAAAAAATACATTCTCATCCTGATGTGTGCATCCTAATCATAATTAAATCTTTTCAAGGTTCACTTTCATCTCCTTCCTTGCATCTTGTTGGCAGGAACCCGGCAGAACTTGCTAGAAAGTGCGGTAAATCTTCTACTTTTTCAGCTTTAAAACTTTGAATGATAATAAAACACTTCATATGTCTTATTCCAACAACAATTTATCTTAGATTCAGCAATAAACACGACGATAACTAACCACAAAGGCACCTTAACTGGGGCAGGTGACTTCCATCAAGAAGCGGGAGAATAATTGGGCACGAGGAGCGTGGGGTCACATGGGCGCGCGGGCACATGACCGCGTGAACGCGTGTGCTGGCTCGCGCTCATGAGCGATGTGAAGTGAAGTTGAAGGGATTTTCTGAACAAACTTCAAAATGAAAGTAGTTTTTAATGGCGTGAAATGTCCGTAAATAATTCCACTAATTAAATGGATACAAACAGAAGCCTGTGGAGCTTGTAATGTGGTGTGTTATCTATGTATATAGAACATCACGGGCACTTTAAGACTACACAACACCTCCAGCAACATCTTTCAGGAAGACAAGAAAGTGAAAGCAAAGTAAGCACATTACGCAGATTAAAACGAGTTGTTGTTTTTAGTTTTCACAATTTATAAATGAGAATAAAGCATTTGACGCCACTTTAAGTCTCCTGAACTTGAATCTTGCCAGAAAACGTGTACAAACACCCCGGAAAGAGGACAGAAAACAGGCAGCAGAGGTGGAGAGAAGTTTATTGAAAGAGTTTCATAAAGTCACCTGGACTATGGTGATGGATGCGGCGGTGACGATCCCGCAGACGAAGCAGCTGGCGTACAGAGCCAGCTCCACCAGCAGCAGCCCCGTCAACGCCATCGTCCTGCCCCAGACCTCCTGGCTCCTGTCTGCAGGGAGAGCGCCACGATAACACCGCTGATTCAAGACGCCGAGGTTCCGGTCAGAGAATTTCAGAATAAATGTGACCGGAAGTCGCCATGGAAGAGCGAGCGTTACAAACAAAATTGACAAAGAACCGCTAAAAGACTTGTATTTTTATATTTTATGCTTATTCCATACATATTTTACGCTCTGATGTTGCTCTTTTTCATAAGAGTTATATTGGGACTGTATGTGGAGAGTCATTTGTTCAAGTCATGAAAAGAGAGAGAGAGAAAAGCATTCAAGCTACACCACAATAAAATTCAACCCTGTACTGCAGTCATCAGACTATCTATGGATGACATGGCAGTCTACGAAGTCTTGGTACAAACTCCAGTTTTTCACATTATTAAATAACCTCAAAAGTGTTTGCTAAACTACACTATTTAGTAACAGGTACAGCTAACAGTTAGACACCAACTACTGTAGTAACATTTTGTACACATGCTTAATTAAGGTTTCTAGGTGGGGTTTTTAGACACCAGGTGGTATCACAGCTGCCATTTGAAATGAGACAAACTCTCAAATTAAATCAAATCAATTGCTTTATCGTAATTGTAGCATTAGCCAGGCTCACAATTCAAGGAGTTCTGGCAACATGTTTCAGTTTTGTTCAGGTCTGACTGGCTGGTTGACAATGGTGTCCAATGGAGTTCATAGATGAGAGGTAAAATGTGTACTACAGTCTCCAAAGAGTGCATGTCCCTTAATTCACAACTTGAATTGTCAAAGTTTCATAGTGTACATTGACAATAAAACATTTTGTTCCATTTGAGAATTCATCTCATTTTAAAATAGTAGCGCCATGAGGCGTTTCTAAACGGCATCCTATCACCAGGCATGTGACCCCGCCTCGTGTCTAAAACCTCACCTGCCGACATTAGTTACGCATGTGTAAACTAAATTATACTCTAGTAGTTGTAGGTATAGTAGTATTAAAGAAGTGCAGTTAGGCAAATACATAAAATCTGCATTTTGAATTAACACTGCTTAATTCAACATTTGTATGAAGTAGTATAAAGAGTGTAGAACAAGATTAATCACGCCACTGTTTTTTACTGCAATGTATCGAACATTTTTTTCTCTCCCATCTAAGTTGCTTTGAAGCTTTTGAATGACTGAAGTTAATATATTCCTTTAAAGTAATTCTTAAGCAGTGAAGGTTTCTGATGCACTGCAATGCAGAGTGACAGCAGCCCCATTACCGCTCTGTGGATTTCCAATCACAAGTTGGAAGACCTTTCGACCTTCTATATATTCTATATCTAAATTACTCATTGCTTTGTGACTAGAAACCAAGGTTTACCACGCACATACTAAGTGGTTTTCAGATACCAGGCAGTGTGGCACACTTAACAGACACCTTGGGGGTTTCACAAAGGATCTCAACATTATAACTAAATTGCACATAGAGCCCAGAGAATAGATCAATGCTTATGGGCAGTGACCACAGCAAATGGTTGAGAGACCAGTCCACATAAAGACAGGAAAATCTATTTTCAACTTAGGTGTCTGGATACAGTGTTGGCTTTACCAATGTGCTACCAATTGACACAGAGGGTTAAAAGGTTAAAGTCTGATGCTGTAAAAATGAATAAATAAACAATATAAAAAGCATGACTCACATTCCAGTCCTTCAACTCACCTGCTTCTGGTTTAGTGGTTTATTGCCAAGTGCTTAAATCTTGGCGGCCAAACTGATGGATTTCCGGCGTTATTTCTTTGCTCTCTTTCCTCAGTCCTCACTCATGGTCCAGAAGCGACAAGTCCGGCCTGAGACGTTCAACCTGCTCCCGGTTTAAGCTTAACTAAGCTGTTCCAGCTCTGGAATTCCAGCAGATATGCACGACTACTAAAAAATGCGTCAAAATCGTCCATTGGTCACACTGCTGGGTGGATGAGCTCCAACACTGCTTGTCATACAGGCCGATTTTCTCCGGGTCAAGGGGCTGGTTTTAACTGATAACACCAGCCAAAGTTGTGGGAAGAAGTAACGGGGTGATGAACCAGCTTTTTGTTCATTCATATGTAAAATTTTTATCCATATATAATCCAGCATAACGTTAATGATCCTCGGCATACATACTAAATAATAGCTGAAATTTATGTTCCATTTATGTGGTTTGTGTTGTTTGCACCCAGGCGGTCGACAGTCAGGTAGCTGGACTCAGCCAAAGGTTCAGCTACTTGAGGATTTTCAGGCATGTATTAGTGCTGCCCTGTGTGTGTGTGTGTGTGTGTGTGTATTTCTCTATGTGTGTGTGTGTTTGAGGCAGCTCTTCATTCCCAGAATTCTTAATAAAACCTTGTGACTTGTGTCATATGACCACAATTGATATATGTAACACAATTTCCGAGTCTTTTGAATTCACAACTGAAGTAGGAATACACACATTGCTGACACACATTCAGACCCACTGAAGTTGTGTTACATCATTCACACTGACATTATAGATATATATATATATGATTTCTATTTAATTGCACATCTGGTTGGTAATGAATAGTATGAATTTATTTGTTATTTCCAGTCAGTCTTTTTGATGGTGCAGAGAAGCTTCAACATTTTTATTGCAGCCACTGAACTGGCAGAGCAACAGTGGCTTTTAGCTGCAGGAGAGTTTTGTCAACATGTGATTTAGTCAAATAGGCTGCACACAGTCCACAGTTAAGCTTTAAGTTTAAACTGTCGGTCTGTGTGAGGCCACAAGTCCATATCCAAACAAAACATCCAAACAATCCGCTGGAGGTTGAAGGAAACTGATTCATTCACCAGACCAAATAGGAAGAAACGTAATTGAGGCTAAATTCAACATCTAAGAAGTGTGGAAATCTATGTAAATTGTCAAGAGCATTCCTGCCGTGGTGCATTCCCAGTTCCACGACCGTGATTAATTTGTCTTGTGAGAGCACGGCGACACCACGACAATATTCAGAGGTTTACATCAGTTTAACGGCCTCTCCATTGACCCGGTGTCACAAAGGCCTCGCAGGTATTAGATCATAACGTATAAATAGATAAATAGCCGCTAACAATAGCAAGAACACCGCGCTGATTTCGAGTGGCTGAAATCCGACCGCCTCCATTCTCCATCGTTGACAAAGACGGTCCAAAAATAAGAGGGTTCGGGCACATTTTCAGCAGGGCATGCTCGTCTTTCAGGACCAGACTAATTCATGGAACAAAGCACCAAGCCACAAGATGGTTTGTCCAATATCTAAAGAATCTGATCAGATTTTCTACATGGTTCCTGTGGCTTGGACTTTTCTTGGTCTTTCTCAGTAGAAGTTTGTGTATTGTGGGGATATGAGTCTTATCCAAATCACTGAATTTTACAGTGGATTTAGACTTGGATTAAAGTTGGTTTAAAGTTTTGACATTTTCCTATAATGCCCTCTGGGCAGTTCTGTGGAAACAAGCAAAAACTCAAACTCTGCCAAAACGACACTTAAAGTTCAATAACTTGGAATAACAGTTTGGGAACCACTGGGTTGGTGGTACAGTAAATGTGCTGGAAATCAATGTATGTGAATGTAATGTGTGTGTGTGATGCCTCAGGTGCTTAGACTTAGTCTCGGGCTGAGCCTCTTACAAATCCAAGTATTAGTGTCAGTGCAAATGTGTGTATGTGTGTGTTTTAGTTTTGTTGGGTTGTTAGATTAAAGGCTTAAAGTATGATGGCATTAGTGTTGGCTACCAGGACCTGAACACCAAAGAGATTGTGTATTTAACATGTGTATCTGTGTGTGTGTGTGTGTGTGTGTGTGTGTGTGTGCGTGTGTGTGTGTGTGTGGAGCCAGAGATCACCACACAAAGCCTGGTATCACTTTAATTCACCGATAACTTCAAACATCAAAATTCACCAAAGTCTGAACGAGAGGCACAGTATTTACAATATAAAAGAGGGAGCAGTAAAAGCAATGAGAGAGAGAGAGAGAGAGAGAGAGTACGATACAAAATGTGATGCAAATATCGGATACATGCACTCGAAAACACGTCACAAATACTTAAAATGTGGCCGTCCTCGTCCAGGCCGGAGGAGGCCTGGATGTGGCGCAATAAACCAACATTTCCGATGAAGTCCTCTCTGAATAAAAGAGTCCTGATATACAGCAGAGAGAGCAAACGTCTCCGTAACACCTCTCTCTGCGAGGTACAAATCTCGATAAATACTAATTGTGCAACTGACCTATTTAGTTTAGCAACACGTAAAAGGAATACAAAAACAGAAGTGGGTGCTGCAACAGTAGAAGCACATCAAGGAAACAACAAAACATTAACTGTACTATTCAAAACTCAATATATTGTCCCTCTTGGCATAATTTTTAATTATATTTTGATTACACTTTGCTGTCATGTCAAAAGCGTTACAATAATTTAATACTGAACAAAGGGGTGGATACACAAGCAAAACTGAAACCAAAGCTCTGATACGTCTCATTAAATGAGGACTTCATTTTTTTTCTCTTTTCATCTTATAATTAACCAAACATCTACGACATCTTACAAAAGAATATGTTAATTACAATTGGTCCTCACGTTGTTCTTTTAAGATATCCGAGCCCGATTTCTCTCAAGGACACGAAGCAATCCACTTCAGATAAAATGTTGTCGGAGCAAACGAAATGAAAGAGGAGCGTCCTTGCAGCCATGGAGAAATATGCTGCTAAAATGTTAAAATATGAAAGCCGTGGGGAAAAGAAAGGAGAAAAAGGGAGGTTCTCCAAAAGGAGCCCACACACAAGGCAGCAACAACAGTTCTTGCAAACGACAATCGTGTGAAACTGTAAACACCCCAAAAAATTACAACTTGTCAGGAGGAAGCTGGATTGTTTGTTTTTGTTTTAAAGCAGAAGTTGCTGCTCGCAGTGAAGGCGACGGTGAGGGTAAAATGCAGATTATGATCTTGGTATGCGCTCAGGTTTGTGGACTCTTTGTCTGAAAAGTATGCGAGACGTGTCCTCGGCCCTCAGCGGTCAATCCAATTACTGTGGGGATGCACAGTGTGGTTTCTGGAATTTATCATGTCTTCCTGTGGACAAGCGCAGAAGCTTTCACTCCACACACACATACACACACACACATACACACACATCATGGAGCAACGAGCAGTGACTCTGCACAGCCGAGTCATTTCCAGGTCCGTCTCTGCGAGCGACTCTTGGCTTCCTGTGAGGGCGTCAGTCGAACCTGTGGAGCGGCACTGTGAAGGATTTCCAGCTCCGTCCACTTAAATTCAATGGTGCGGTCACGTTCCCCGATAAGTGCAGTCACAAGACTCTTATCACAGAGCTGTGTGTGTGCTGCTGACCTCTTGCTCCGGCTGTGTGTGTGTGTGTGTGTGTCTGCAGCGAAAATAACCCCCCCTTTACTGTCTCCATATAAATACTGGATTAAACTAATTGTATGTCCTCATACCAGGTCTCACAGTGCAGAATTGTGCAGTTCGTCAATGCTTTCTAAAACAAAAAAAAAATGAAAAAGAAACAAAAATTCCCCTTATTCCTATAAATATTCATGCATGTGTTTGTGCCTTTGGATGCTGGTCATCAGCCGACGGGACAGCCGGGCAGTCTGAAGGCGTCGGGCACGGGGCTGTCGAGCTTACAGATGATCTTGTAGATCCCTTTCTTCCAGCAGGGGTCGCTGTCTCTCCCAGTCCAGATGGCGGAGTAGAACTCCCTCAGGGCCACCTCGGACACCTCCATGAACCTCTCCGGGACCTGCAAACAGGAGTCTGAATGTCAGCGGATGAAACGCTAGGTCTACGTGACTTGCGCCTTTGACATTTGGAGCTTGTCGGGAAATACATGCAAAAAATACAAAAGTCACAATCAGAGGGGTTTGTGCGACGAGTCCAAGCCTATTCAAACCTATTGTACATGCTTGTTAATGTCTCGCATTTGATGAGCAGCCAGTGTGTTATTAATATTTCACTGCCCCACATTCCACATTCATGCAGGACTTTATTATCCAGCCTTTTGTGCCTCATTCATTTTAAAATCATTCAACTTGACTAAAGACTATTGTGCGCTTTAGCAGCGCCGTGCTGTGCTCAGTATTTGCAGATTCTCCTCACATGGAGTTTCAAGTCGTGTAAAAAAAAATCTGCAGACCTCTTGTTTTTCATACATTATGAGCATTATAACAAATTAGAACAAACTAGAACACATTATAACGAACCAAGATTTCTTAGGAGACAAAATGGATAGATGGTTTGAAAGTGGAGAAAAGCAAGCTATGTTAAGATAGAGAAGGCAACTTTGAGCAGAGGTTGGGAAATTCAAGACCTCTTATGGCCTACTCAAATTCATCGCTTCCCAGGAAGTTTCAAGACCATTCACACTTCGCCACAATGGAATCCAACACCAGCAGTTATTCAGAGCAGACCCTGGTGACTCTATCTGGCTCTTAACAACAGCCAGACACTCACAATGGCTAAATGCTAAACACTTCACAGAGGTTAAATGCCAGAAGAACCAGCTTGGATGAAGGTGAAGTGCCCTCAAGAGTCTACAAGTCTAGCTGTGACAGTTTACAACTCCTTGGATAATAGAGTTTCTACAGACACAGTTGGCAAAAAAAGTTGGCTCAGACAGTTATTTATTTAAAAAAAAAAAAAAAAAAAAAAAAAGTTGGCTCATGACATGGGACACATGGCCGGTTAGCTCAGTTGGTTAGAGCGTGGTGCTAATAACGCCAAGGTCGCGGGTTCGATCCCCGTACGGGCCACTGGTTCTTTTGAGGGAACACTAGCGTTTGGTTGTAACTTGCCTGAGGCCAAGTTCTGCTAACACACTGTTACAGCGAGATAACTATGAATAAATAAGGTCATCCACAGCCTCTGTTGAAACATAACATGGCCTGAGAACCTTTGCAGACATGTCAAGGCCAACAGAGCAGATCAACTCTGGTTATGTGCAAATTATTGGAACAGGCTGTTTATGCTCTTATCTCGTCTGTTTCTGATTTAACATAACAGTATCTGAATAACCTTTGCCTTTACTCTTCCTTTATATTATCTGTTCTAATTTCTCAACAAGTGATTCTCTGTTTGAGGCAGGAGGAAAAAAATCCCGAAATTGGTTGGCTTTTTTCTAGGTAAACATGGCCGGTTAGCTCAGTTGGTTAGAGCGTGGTGCTAATAACGCCAAGGTCGCGGGTTCGATCCCCGTACGGGCCACTCCAGTTTTGAATGAATATCATTGTGGATCGTCCTTGCTCAGACTCTACGCCTTGATTAATTCCTCACAGGATTCATAGTCTTTCAAGCCCAGTTCAAAGTGAACCTCAGATGAGTATAATGTCTCTTAACAAGCATCACCAAAAATCCTGGGGCCTTTCATTGACTTTGTTAATGAGATTCTCTCAGGCTAACCTTTGTGGAAATCAATGGACATAAATGAAACTTTTACATCTCTAATCTATCAACCTTAAATTTTTGAGTTGTTAACCATTAGCAACAGTTACCAATAGCTTTCATGCAAAAAACACATATGCAAAATGTTATTACTGAAATGCAAAAAAAAAAGAAAAAAGAAAAAAAGGTAAATTATTCCAGAGGAACCTGGCTGGTTAGCTCCCTTGGTTACAGTGTAGTGCTAATACAGTCACAATTGTGGGTTTGATCCCTGTATGAGCCAAAGAGCTTTTAAATGTCAGTAGTAACGTGTCAGATGTTGTTTGAAGGTCCCACTGGAGGCTCATTTGATCATGTGCGAACAACACCTACAATGCCATCCTTTCAGTCCCCCACAGGTGGCGCTAAAGCCTTCCACACCTGTACTCATTCAAGGCTGTGTAGGCTTATCAGTGGTCTTGCTAATGAGAGGCACTCCGGTTTACTCATCCCTTCTGGCCCAATTGGCCCATCCAATTGAGTAGGAGCAAGGCTGCCCTTATAATCAGATTTACCTTTATCTCTACCTCTGTTTTAAGAGGTTATCTTCAATATCTGAAATATGTGAAAGAGTAGGCTAATTCCTACCTAAGTATAGCTGGTTAGCTCAGTTGGCTAAAGAGTGCTGCTAATGACACCGAGGTTGAAGGCCAAGTAGCTTTAAGACCTCAGTCTTGGCAAGCTTCTTTCATGTTAGGTGAAGGTTGAATTCCACAATTCTCCACTTCAAAAGTCATTGTTCTGCTTATAGGTAACAGGAAGACTTTCAAGCCATCATTACATACATTTTGCAGGTAACCTTTGTGGGCTTTTACATTTGAGCGTTAATAAGTTCATAAAAAGAGAAGTGGACGGTTGGCTAATTCAAAGCACTTCCACGACATTGTCGGGACATGAAGAATCCAGCCTTCATTCAGTTATGCAACTGTCACGCTGAAAGTGCTATCTTTACCTGGTAGACGTTGCTTTTGTTGTAGTGCATGTTCAGGATGCGGTAAAGCTCCGTATCACGACCCACTCGCAGCTGACTCTCTCTGCCCAGACGAGATGCGCCTTCCCTGTGTTACACACAGACACTCATTAAAAGGTCATTGTAATATGCCGACATGTACGTCTATTCGTGTCTTTTCAAACTGCTAACAGTCCTGAGGTTGACAATTGAAATCATGGCGTGGATATAGCACATACGCATATTCTCAGGGTCGCAGCAAATCTGTGTGAGAAAGGACCAAAGTGAAGTTTGAAGTGAAACCAGTGACAGGTCTAACCCACCGGGTGAGAGTCTCGCGGACAGCCTGCCGAGCAAATCGCTCCATCTGGATGTAGAAGAACTCTCTGAAGTTGCTGAACCATTTGATCAT
This sequence comes from Karalla daura, assembly GCA_029224185.1. NCBI lineage: Eukaryota > Metazoa > Chordata > Actinopteri > Chaetodontiformes > Leiognathidae > Karalla > Karalla daura. Next base: position 13,043,589 of record CM055210.1, on the reverse strand, counting down.
CTGGGAGGTCACACAGCGGTTAAACTGGACAGTGGACAGGAACACAGCAGGACAGGAAGTGAGCAGGCGGGGACAGCGAGACGGGAGCTCTTATTAGATGATCTAGCATCAATGATCATATTAAAAAAAAATACTTCAAAGGGAGCTTTAGCCAGAAGCTCCAATTGAGAGAGGGGATGATGTGGTGGACAATGTCACTGAATGTTTTACACATCTGATTAGGGGACTGCATTATTCTAATAGCTTTAATGAGGAAATAAACAACCCAAATTTGGTGTCAGAAAGCAATATGTATCATACGTGGAAAGCAAATATGAATCTTGTAATGTGTAAAAAGAGGCAGCTTTTGACTAAAGTTCCCTGGATCAATTTTCCAAATCCAGTATCACAAATCAATATGCAGTATACATGGAGATTGACATTTGAGCTAACAGTAAGTAACTGGTCTGGAAATGTCAAAAAATGTCAGCTGCAGAACAAGGCCGATCAAGGGTTTGACCCCTGTATGGACCAATGATAACTTTCAGGGAACATGATTATCTCACAGCAAAGATCTAGATCTATGCTCGTTACTCTAAAATCTCAGTGGAAAAACAGCTTTAGCTAATGCTGTGTAGCTGTGATTGGTCCAGCAGAGGTACACACACCTTGACATCTGGGAAGTAAGTCTTGAGTGTGTTGGAACTGGGATAGCGTGTGTAGAAGAACATGAGCTTGGCTTTCTTCAGGTGACATGGAGACAAACCCTCCTGGGTGTACACATGAGGCCAGTTAAGGACATACACAAACCATCTTTAAAGCACAATCAACCATACCCCTCCCTTGTTCCTTCCTCTTTATACTAACAAAAGGATATTCCCCCAGCTGTCAGGTAGAGATCTCCTCCGTCCATCATTCCTCCTCCTCTCAGGCCGCCGTCCCCCCTCATTCCCCTCTCCCTCTCTCTGCCACCGTGAGCGTGACGTCCAAGGGAGGGGTCCAGATGTCCAAGCAAGGGGAGTGGTGGAAAAGAGGGGTGGGATGAAGGGTGAGACGAGAACTCCAAGAACGGGTCGGAGTTCAGGTAGTCCTTGCGGGACTGGGGGAGGTGGGAGAGCTGGGGATGGTGAAGGGAGCGGGAGAAGAGCTGCTGCATGGAGTAGTGGAGGAGAGGGAGAGGGAGGGGAGGAGGAGGAGGGGGTGGAGGGGGAGGCGCAGGGAAAGAGGATGAAGAGGAAGAGGAGGAGGAGGAGGACGGGTGGAAGGAGGAGGAAGGGTCTTTGGGTTGTGAGGGTGTGGTCAGGAGGGGTGGATGAGACAGAGGAGGAGGGCGAGGAAGGGAAGGGTGATGAAGGGACAGGTTTGGGTGAGAGGGATTTAGGTGAGTAGAGAGGGGTGGGGCCAGGAGTGGGTGGGCCTTCCTGATGTCAGGTGACCTTTGAACTGCCAATGGCATCGTCAGATCAGACGCCTCGGTGCGTTGGGGTTGTCCTGGCGGCCCGGCCGCCCCGTTGCTCATCTTTTGAATCTGCTTCTCTCTTTCTCCGTCCTGCGCCACCGCCTTGTCTTCCTTACCCCTTGATTTCTCCTCCCCCCGTCCTCTCGACAGCAGGCCCATCCACACAGCCCTCTCCCTCCCTCCCTCGTTCCCCGCGTCCGATGGGAGGAAGGAGATGGCGGCGGGAGGTGAGGAGGGGGCGATGTCGGTCATCTCGGTGTAGAGGCGGAGAACGCGATCGATGACTCGGGCCACGGCGCTGCCCAGCTCCAGCTTCAGGGCCTGGGCGAACTTCTGCCCTCCTTCCTCGCCCTCGTCCTCCATTCCCCCATGCCAGTCTCTTATGAGCCCTCCGCAGTCCAACCACAGCCCAGCTCCCTCCATCACACCCTCCAAGTGCAAGCCCTCCCCCCCCCTTCCTCTCTCCTCCCTCCCCTCTCTGTCCTTCTGCCTCTCCTCTCTCCGTTTGTGATAAGTGTCAAACGGGGAAACGGAAAGGAGGGAGAAAGTCTCCTTTTCCATCTCTCCTCCATCAATGTCCTCCTCGTTGAACATCCCATCTGCGAGTTCCTCCTCTTCCATAACCCCCATATCTCCCTCTCCTCTGTTGCCATGCCTCCTTCTCTTCTCCTCCTCTACCATGTGCTTTTCCCCAAAAGCCCTCCATACCTTCTCCTGAAGGGCCTGTAGTCTCTCCCTCGCCTCCTCCAGCTGCTCTTTCAGCTCCTCCCTTTCCCGTCTCTTCCCCTCCCTCCCCCCTTCACGCCTCCTGCCTCCTGTCTCGGCCTCTCCATCTCTTGTTCGGCTCTCCAACTTCATCCTCTTCACTTTCAAGACGTCCTGACCCCACTCAGCTGCAAGGGTGGCATCACCGTGCCTCTTCTTCACTGCCAATAAGCCGTCCTCTCCCTCCATCTCTCCTTCTTCTCCTCCTTCCACCTGCCCATCCCTCTCTTCTCTGATGTCCTCCATGTTTCTGTCCTCCAGGTGCCTGTGTGTGCTCAGGCTGGGGTTGTGTTGCCCTCCGGTCCTCTTGGAGGCTCCACCTGGCTGGAGGAGGTGGTGGATGAGAGGGAAGCCTGGGGGTCTGAAGGTGGAAGGAGGGCGACCACCAGAGAGATCTGTGGAGTTGTGAGTGGGGGCAAATCCCTGTATCTGAGGAGCTGGATCATCAAAAAGATCTGTGGGGGAATCCATCACTGCAAAGATGAGGTAGGGACAGAGAGAGACGACATTGTTGCTGTGAGTGTGAAAGAGATAGAACAAGAACATCGTAGAGGAATGGTTTGCCTTCCAAACTCCCTTTAAAGCCCAGCTCATAGAAGACTCCAGGTTTGTGATTATGGAAAATACTATTTTTAACCTTCTTTCTCTGTCTTTAAAATGTTTGAAACTAGTTGGCTAGTTTTGGCCAAAACATGGCCGGTTAGCTCAGTTGGTTAGAGCGTGGTGCTAATAACGCCAAGGTCGCGGGTTCGATCCCCGTACGGGCCACTCTGGTTTTGATTGAAGGCCAAAGAAACATCATAACTGACAGGTTATGATGTTTGACTCACTTATCCAGGTTTCACTCTCTTCCAAAGTCTAGTTCATAGGATGTCCCAGGTGATACTAATGACCTTTAGCTAGTATTGCCAAACAACTTGGAACTATTCAATTGCTTTCCAAACGTGTTCATGTTTATGACAATTAATGTTCAGCATTCTTTCTCTATGTCTAAAGTGCACGAAAATGGTTGCCTTTTTTTTAGCTAAACATGGCCGGTTAGCTCAGTTGGTTAGAGCGTGGTGCTAATAACGCCAAGGTCGCGGGTTCGATCCCCGTACGGGCCAGTCTTATTATGATTAGAACTTAAAGTAACATCATAGCTAACACCCTGCAGATCTCGCTCACTTCCACTTCTAGTTCATAGAAGAGTCCAGGTGACCTGCACTGACTTTCACCGGACAGCTTGGAGCTATTCAATTGCTTTCCAAACATATACAGGCTGGCGATTAATACAATGTTTAGCACGCTTTCGCCATGTCTCTGAATTGTCTGGAAGTGATGGCTAATTTCCAGCTAAACATACGGGCCAAGGTGCTTTTAACATATAAAATCCATGTTGTCCAGAAACAAGCACTGAAACAATAATGAATGACATCAACAATGACTTTCGCTTACCTCCACACACAGCAAATCACTGGTGGATCACAGGCCCAGGCCACCTCTGATTTAATAGTTGGGAGATTGTGCCGCGGTGTCCTTGCATAGATCTGCAAAACAATAAGTCTTTATTAGCAGACGGTTTTGGGCAGATGAATTCCTAAATGCTGCTAAATACATATGCAGAATGGCTGATAGTCTCCTCCGGGGCCCTCTGCCATGTCACAGGAGGATGCAGCAGACTGCAGAGCTGTCTGCGACCCAGGTCAACAGACCGGGGACCAGGCTATGTGCTGGTGGCGCAGCAGGTTAACATCTGGCTCATGATCTGTGTCACACACTCACCCCCCCCCCCCTCCTCACCCACCACCACCACCACCACCCATCTCCCTCCTCACCGTCTTTCCTGTTTCTCCCAGCTGTGTGTGTGGCCTCCAAAGAGTAAAATACATGAGAAAATTGTAGGGAGATGACTGTGTTTTTAAGGCAGCACTTTTGCTGTAAATGTGATGATGGGTCATCCTCTTTTCAATAGATTCTTCATGGCCTCCCCACAATACCTGGAAACACTTGTGAAATGGAAAGCATGTTTTTGAGTAACAGTGTATCTCACTATTTAATCAGGATCAAAAACACACATCCGCCGTGCTTTTCTTTTTTCAGTTTATAGCTTGCTCTCCCTCCCGGTGCCCCTCTTTCCTTCCTCTCTACTCCTCTCTCATCCTCTCTTCCTCTCTCGCTCTCTGTTATCAGTTCAGGCAGCTTGTTAAGCACTGTTTGATCAGAGTGTTTACCGTCAAATACACACACACACACACACACATTCACACAAAAGCGAAAGAGGCTTGAGAGTGGCCTAACAATGGTCAATGGTCCTTGGGGAGTGAAATGGAGTGAGAAGCATGCATGTATGTGTCTATGCGTGTGTGTGTGTGCATATGAAAGAGTGTGTGTGAACAGTCGTCCTACTTAGCTTTGATAACACCCCTAATCCACTTCAGATGGACACACTACCACTCACTGCACAGAGAGATGAGCTGATGACAAATGGACAGATGTAAGAACAGACTACCAGAGGTGCCGTAGGTGGACGAATAGACAGGAAATGTGAAAACACACAGTACGTGGATACTTTTTTTTATAGGCCAATGGCGCTTGAAAATTTGGCAGCAACCAAAATGGATAGATTGACAGTTTGATGGTCCAGTGGATAGGTCCCCTGGTGCAACATGAAGAGAATAATCCCACTATAAATAGCTAAATATCAATTATTCAAATGCCCTCGCCTCTCTACTATAATACAGCCCAGATGGCAAGCCAGCCAATGCGCTTATATCAGGGACAGATTAGCTTTTCAAAGCCAGCGGAAAGCTGCACAAAATATGAACACTGAGCAACGAAAACGAAAGCTATTAACCACTAGATTAGACTAGTGCAGCAGTTCTTCCTGCACTGCAGTGGCGGCCACCGGATGCTGTAAGTGTTGAACAAAGAGGGCACGCAACTCGCTGCTGCTAAATAATGCATGTCAGTAAAACACACGTCTGAAAAATTCTTATCAGGGGCGTGGAAACAGCATGTGGCCATGGAACAGGAGAGAGGAAAAGGCCAATAGGTCAACCTCTTTAAAGCTGGCCTTCAAGGCCTTCCTGCACACAAGCGGCTGGCCTTTATTCAGATGTATTAAAATGAATATCCACATATGAAAACCAGGGTCATGGCCGGGGTTAAGAATCTTCTGAGGTCCAGATGAGGGCATTTTAGGACATGCAAAATTCATGACCAACACATAAAACCAACCTATCGACCAACAAAGACTCATATTTTAATTCTCATATTTGAATTCTGAAATAATCAAACACAATCAAACATTTTTTCTATCTGTCTGTCTGTCTGTCTGTATATGTCTATCGATTGATCTTAATACCTTGTTATAAAATATCTATCTATCTATCTATCTATCTATCTATCTATCTATCTATCTATCTATCTATCTATCTATCTATCTATCTATCTATCTATCTATCTATCACTTTGAATAATTAATATAACGTTTGAAGCCTCGCGCGTGGCAACATCTGCCGGTTCTGCCACGCGCGAGGAATCCGCTTTGGCCACGCAGCTGTCAGACTGTGCGCGCGTGCGTTTATACATGTACATATTTGCGCGCGTGTGTGCACACGATGCACTAAAACCAGTGGATAAATGCAGTAAAAAACCCACATTTATAACCAGACAGTTGAAAAAAAACGAACATAGTGAAACTGAATTGTGTGCGTGTGTGCGTGCGTGCACGCGCTTCCGTAACGCGCGCAGTGCCTGATTGGCCGCTGTGGACTGTGATGTCGCAGTGCGAGCGCATTAATGAAGACTTCAAGAAGAAGTTGGGGAGAAACTCACTGTGACTCCTCGGGCTCCGGAGGGCGTCCTGTCTCTCTCCCCGACGGGGTCTCTGCTGCTCCCTGTGGCCGCTCTTCAGCGCTCCTCCCCGGTCAGATCAGCTCGGGCAGCAGCCGGGCTCCGGTTCTTTTTATGTTTTATTACCTCTCCTTTTGTTCCGCAACTCTGTCACTGCTCTGCCTTTCACTCCGGTTGTGTCACTGCGCAGGGATTTCTCCCCTCCTCCTCCTCCCTCCCTCTATTACCCATCTATCTATCCATCATCATCGTCCATCTGAGGCTGGCAGCATCACCCGCACGCGCTGCTCCCGGTGTGGAGTGTCGCGCGGTGGGCGGGCAGGCGGGCTCGCGAGCTGGCCACTTGACGGCCCGGTCCCTCCCATGTTGGCATGACCCCCAATATGAACACACACACACACACACACACACACATACACATACACACAAACACACTATTCAGTTTACATACAGGTTATTTCAATTGCTAACATATTTTATACTACGTAAAACTGATTTTAATGATTTTAACATTACTGCTATGTTTAGCTAATTGGCTAAGGTAATTGCTAATATTGCTGCGCTCTATAATGTGTTATGGATAGACACAGACACAGATACATACAAATTATTGTTTCTTCATTGATTCTCCTCTTCTGTTTTCTTTGCTACAGCAGCACTGCACGTTCCTACATTGTGGGACAAATACAGGTTTATCTTATATTATAATCCACACACACACACACACACACACACACACACACACACACACACACACACACACACAGAAACAGCAGAGGGAAGTACTAACTGCCCTGTTTTTATCAGGCATGACAGTTTGCTGCAGGTGTGTGCACCCAGGGCTCTTGAATGCGTAATGAGCAGAACTCACACAACAGATTACAAAACGCACGCGCCGAAATGTAATTTGTAATGCATCGTGATTACCTAATGTGCGTTATTCTAAGTACTTGGGTTGCCTACTTGTCTTCCAGTTTACAATAGCATGAATGTGACACAAATTTGATCTGTGCTCGCAACCTTCTGCATATTCAGATATCTCCTGCTTGCAAATGAAACATGATTTATTTAACCCACTTACGTAAACTAGTTCCACAGAACACAGCTAATTAAATGGGAAGAAGACAAGATATGTGAGTACCACTACTACATGCTTTTAAGCAAATAACCTTATTTATTCAACATAGACTAGCTATATTTTACATTACATTTAGCATTTTTTACATTTAACTCTGTTGCATGTACGGTGTCACACTCCTGACACTGGTAATGAGGATGAGGATGATGAGAACAGCAGGATGTTCTCACCGGCTGCAGAGGATGAAGGCTATCCATCATGTCCGCCGGTCATTCATTAACGCTCTTATCTCACCACAGGAATTTTCTGTGAAACCGAGCTCCGACACCGAGGGTTCACCTTCAGAAGAGTTCATTGTCCCACATTCACTCGCCATCGAACTACATACAAACACCTTTGTTTTCACCTACAGTACCTAGAATTTTTGGGAGAAGTTGAGAAGAAGAAACATAAAGTTATATGATTCAGTCATAGCCAGCCCAGAGTAAAATCTGTGTAGCTGCCAGATAAGCATTTCAGGGAACCAGATATATGCAGAAAAGGCCCGTATATATCCCCATACTGAAAACAGGATTGTAAAATAACACCTGAGGAATTTCTGCTGAAGTTATTTTCTCCATTCAGCCGCTCTACACACATTTGAAGGTGTTTTTTAGTGCTGAAACACAACCGGCATGTTCGAGCGACGTCAGTTATGTCACGGCAAACATTTATTCCGGTGCTTTGTGAGAGTAGATGGAGGAAAAGCGCTCCTTTCAGGGGCAAACCACCGTAATGATTCACCACAACCCGTGCGGCTTTAATCAGGAACAAACGCCGTTTTTGTTTTTCCAGGGACACATTTCAGCAGATGTTTGACCTTGAGCAGCACTTTGTTACCTGTTGCTGCGCCAGACACCATCTACAAAAAAAAAAAAAAAAACGTTCACAGGGTCTCGCCTTGAGACCAGGGACACTTTGTAGTCCTCATTCCCGTCTGCAAATCACCTTTTTGATGAGTTTTTCTTCTATTTGCCTGCCTGAGTGTGACCCTCTCCTCCATCCGAAACCGCTGCCTCTCGTTCTGTGTCATCATCTGCCTTTCTCTGCTTCTGATTAAAAATGGTTAGGCACGATGGAAAGGTCGCAGTTGTTATGGAAACGAGGCTGCTAACAAAAGCTGGACATGCGGATGCAGAGGGAGAGACAGAGGGGGGGGAGGAAAGAGAGAGAGAGAGAGAGAGAGATGTGTCTGAATAAACATAAACACGCAGAGAGGAAGGAGAGAAAGTGAGAGAGGTCTGAATAAATAAAAATACGGACAGCGAGGGACGGCCAGGTCGCAAAATGGTGGCTCCATCTGCAATAATACATAACAAAAGATAATACCCGGTTTTTGTCATTCAGAGAAGGCGGTTTGAGCCACAAAGGTGAACAAGTGTGTGTATGATGTGTCTGTTGGTGTGTGTGTGTGTGTGTGTGTGTGTGCGTATGAGTGTGTACGATGGTGTGTGCATTTGGACAGAGTGGCAGAGTGGGAGAACGCAATTGATAGATAATACATGGATCCACGGCGCAAGCTAGAGAATACTAAAAAGCACAAATTGTTCAGAGAAAAGCCGAGCAAAAAGCCTAAACTTGTACATGAGTGTGTATGTGTGTGTATATCAGAGAGAGAGATAGATGGATAGAGAGAGAAAGACAGAGAGAGAGAGAGAGAGTGCGGGAACGTCATCCCTCTGAGGACTCATATTATGTTAACCACTTAGACCAACATCAAACACTCTTTCTCTCTCTCTCTCTTTCACACACACACACACACACACACACACACTTCAGTACAAGCATGAAGGTGCCAACCGTATAAATAGGGTGTCCCAGAGCGAGAGATATAAAGAGAAAGAGAGATGGAGATGGAGGGAAAAGAGGAAAAGAGATTATGAATTCAAAAGGGGGTTGAAAACTGGGAGAAACGAGCGAGGGCAAAAACAGGAGGGTGCGAGGACGGATAGATATGAAAGGATCAATAGATGGCATAAAGTGTACGTTCATTGATTTGCTTACAGGGAGAGTGTGATGGGGCGAGGAAGAGGGGAGGAGGGGGAGAGAGA